>JAQQZR010000011.1:5752474-5768924 GCA_030068235.1 Notoglanidium macrostoma | reverse complement strand
TGTGTGTGTGTGAGTGTGTGTGTGTGTGTGTGTGTGTGTGTGTGTGTGTGTGTGTGTGTGTGTGTGTGTGTGAGAGATCGCGGCAGTCCTTTACTCTTTCACTCTTTTCTCTTCATGCAGAGCTCTGAGGCGTTAAAGGAAGCCTCACTGAAAGCAGAGTACGGTATATAGTTTGAGACCATGTAAAGTTCTGACAGGTCGAAATTGACAGCTATGTTTTTAGAAACCTTAGAAATTGATGTAGAGTCACAGTAAAATCCTGACTGAGGAGAGGGATGGGCTGGCGAGGCTATGACAAGACACATTGGTCATAACAGTGTAAGGATGCACCTCTTATAACCTCTCAGTGGCATAAAGAATGATACTACCACAATATTTAGTCAGGTTTTCTTTTTTTTATTATTGTTTTTTTTTTTTTTGTTTGTCTTTTAAAGATTCTACTTTTTCTTTTACAGTTCATGGACTTTCTTCTCCAAAGAAATTGTAATGTTCAGATCATTTTAAATGAGAGAGAGAGAGAGAGATCATAGTCATGCTCGCACTACCGTTTGATCGAACGGTGATCTCTGTGCTGTGTTGCTTCTGGAAAGCGCATACAAGGTCGCTGAGCAGTTTTTGTTGCTACTATTAAACGTCTCACTTTCTATCCATCCTAACGTAATAATTTAAATCCCTCTTTACTTCTCCGGAAGTGCGTTTTATTATTCTCGCAACCGAGCAGAAACACTCGAAATCCAGCCTTCGTCCTGTTCCTGTTTTCAAGCTCGGACTTTCGCTCTTCATACAAAACGAGCACAGGGAAGCAGAAACACTGGCATTCATTCACCACCTCAACAGTAATCGCTCCCCAGTGCTCGGCGACTGTCCTTTGAAGCACAGCACATGCAATATTTATTGCATTTCACATAGAATAGGTTTCCATCATTTCTAAATGAATTCTTCATTCTTAGTTTCAACAGAGACAGACATACACTTCAAACCCCCTGCATACACCTAGACATTACTTATAATTTATAATCGTAAAAACAAATCTGTGCCGTCCAGTATTGCAGACGTCCTTACTCAGACATGCTGTGAATGTGCACAGAAGGAAAAGGAGCCCGAAAAAAAAAAAGCAGGATCAGCATGATTGATTGAGCAGGAGGTGGACAGTCTTAAATTCCTTATTATAAATATATAATTATTCTTAAATAAAAAATAATTTCTCCATTACACCTGGTTCTCGCTGTGTGGACGGCTCCTCCCATCCCGCTGGCTCTCGACCAATGGCAGTGTCCTGGGCAACGGACCAATCAGCATCCCTTCAGTGTTGCAGCACTGAAAGAGAGCAAAGAGAACAACAGGTCAGACCTTCGTCCTGAAGGTGATCTCGAAGCATGGTGGTTCTTAGAGGAGGGACTACGGCTCCATGTGATGAAATACACAAGCACTGACTCTCAAGAATGATCCGTTGCTTTAAAAGAT
This sequence comes from Notoglanidium macrostoma, assembly GCA_030068235.1. Lineage (NCBI taxonomy): Eukaryota > Metazoa > Chordata > Actinopteri > Siluriformes > Auchenoglanididae > Notoglanidium > Notoglanidium macrostoma. The sequence goes on along the minus strand of JAQQZR010000011.1, from coordinate 5,767,460 downwards.
GACCCAAGACAATACGCACTTCATTTAAATGGGTACACATGCATCTGTTCTGCCCAGAGTGGAAGGTGTTAAACCTGGTAAGCAGTTAAAGTTGGAAATCTTTTGCCACAGATTTGCTTTGCTACCATGGAGGCATAAAAAAAAAAAACCTTGTTTCATTGCAAAGATCAAAAGAATGACTGAAATATGATGACAGAACTGCATCTAGAAAGATCCTGACACCAAGATTTACGTTTGGACTTTTATACTATATATACACACTAAAGCGTCAGTAACAGCGTCAGTTCGGATACGTTAATAAATGCTCAACGTTTCGTTTATACACAAATGTTACCAAGCTGTCAATTTGAGCATTTGTTATAATATTTGTATGTAAATAAATGCCTACGGATCCAGACTTTTGGGACACCAAAACTTACACACATACACACACTTCTATCCTTGTGAGGACCGTCCATTGACATAATTATTGAAGCTTTGCCTGCACCTAAACCTGACCCTAACCCTTAGTAATGAAATGGCTCTTTTAGTTTTCATCCTCACAAGGCCAATATTGTCAGATCTTACTGTCCCTGTAAGGACCTGCCTGCGAAAAAGATCACGTCGAGTAATTTATAATTTTACGATTTTCAGACGAAAAAATCACACACCGTATACAAGTTCTTAGGATGTATAATGTAACATGCTGATTTAGTGCTAACAGTTCCGGGAACGATGCTCATCTAAAAGCCACACGTAGGAGGACGACAAAGGATTACGGAAAACTCATGACGCGGCTACAAATACAGTCGTGGCAAAAGCAAAACGTAAATGAAATGAAGAGCAGATTGTGGCAGCAGATAGAACGGTGTTGTACAGAAGACTCGTTTCTGTTCACGTGAAACAATTTTCGACACAAGCCTGGATCACACTGATTGATGACGTATGCAGAACATCGTTAGAGGATGGGCGTGCGTAATCTGACATCATGAACATGTCATGGCACACTGCATATATTCGGCCAAGATTATATTGGGAAGATCGCATACTGCGTAAAACTGGCTTGAAGGTGTCTAAACCCTTGTGCAAACCCATTACACAGTGAATGTCATGCTTTTATCCTGTTGTTGGAAATCAATCAAGTGCTGTAGCAAACGGGACCTAAGATTTATCAACTCGGATACAGGAAGTGAATCTTTAAATGCAATTTTGTTTAACAGATTTTAAAATGTTAAAATTGAGATACATGCAACAGTTCAGAAAAGCTCGGAGAACTATATATATATATTCCTATTTCTCAGGAACACCTTTCAACTGCAAACTGACAAGAAATTCAAAGCAGGTTCAAAAGACTAAAATAATTAGGTTTGCACTACAGACATTAACTTGCAGCAATGTGAATAACATTTAAACAGAACATGTAATCTTAGCATAATTCATCCTGTTCTAACCTTTACTCATCTGTTTGCAGGTGAGAAAATAATCACGTGTTTTTATTCCTGGTAACGGCTCTAACCGTTCCATTGTTCAGCGGCTCGACTATAGGACCAGCAGGTTTTGTTTTTTTTTTTTGGTAATGCTTCACAAGTGTTAGCTTGCTGGCTAATCTCAGCTACGGCTTCGATATTTTAGATGAAATGCGTTAGTCAGGGAAGATACAAAAAAAATCATGACAACTAGGTAAAATTCTTGAAGTTCACATTTTATTTATATACTCTTAAAACATCAGAAAACATGAACACAATATCTTCCACTGTAATTTTTTTTTTCAATTGTTTTACAGCATTCTCTGACCTGCAAACAGATAGAAATAATAAATGTAAAAAGTAAAGAGATCGAGAGAAATGAAACAAAGCCAACCACCAAAAATAAATACCATTTTGCTCTGCTTTTGACAAAAGAACGTCAGTCAGTCAGTGTGGTCTACCAAGCAAAGTGTTTCGTTATTATTTATTTATTTATTTTTTCCATTTCAAGCTCCTGATCTCTGCCTACGTGTTTGCCGTACTTGTGAAGACCAGGCTCTCTTACAGTAAATCCCTTCTAAGGTGGAAGAAATTACAGTTTAGGATGCTGATGCAAGTGAAGGACAAACATGGATACAGAGAAATTACACATTTTTCTCTTAACATAACTCTCACTTGCTTCACACAAATTTAAAACCATTTGTTCTCAGGTACGAAATGTTCTCAGGATGCCATTTCCTCACCCAATTCATCTGGTAAAATACATGTTGAATACGGTGTATGTATACATACATACATACACACACACAATTGTGTATCTCATATGTTCAGCCCTGTGATCCAAAATAAAGTGAAATGACATAAAAAATAAAGTTCAGGCACAACAAATAAACACCGTTTAAAACATTCATCCGAGACGGAACACTAGAATCAGAGAAATCATTGAAATGCTAAACCAACTCTTTTGACTTTTTTTTTTTTTTGTTTGTTTTTTTTAAAGAAGCTTTAACGAATTATTATGGTTAAACATGTCATATTTATTTATCAGAATGGCTGTCTTGTGCTTCAGTGCTCTAGTTTTCGACAAGACAGTTTAATAACAGTCTTTTCTTAACGGTATAATGCAACTTATGAATTTTAATGCTCGATTGTAACAACGTGTGCTCATGAGAAAGCACAGTGATGAACCAAAAGGAAGTACCACAACTACAGAAGAATGAGGGAACAGGAATATCTGTGGCAAAACATACATATACATACATGCATATACACACACACACACACACACGACAGTCAGCCAAAATGTATACACACTTCAGGAAGACTTCTACACATAAATGTCAGGAAGCTAACGGCCACCTCTTTGAGCACCTCTTGTAACTGTAGAGGCCAGAGGTAACTTGTATTAATCTCGTAACGTCTGAATACATTTAGTATTAAAATATTTATACTAATTCTTCTTTTCCTGAAGTGTGTGTTCATTTTCTTTGGCTGACTCTGTGTGTGTACACACTTGTGTGTGTGTGTGTGTGTGTGAGCGTGCGTATGAGGGAGAGTGGAAGATGAACACATGGGAAAGGTATGAGAGAAAGAAGCTGCGAGATGGTGACAAACGGAGGAGAGAAGAACTGTGAAGTGGGTGAGAGGATGAAGGAGAGGTGAAGCGAGCAGTTGCAGCTGTGAGGGTGGGAATCAGGGCTGCTCAGTTCGGCTGGCGCGTCCGCTTCTGGTTTGATCTGCTAAGAGATGAACAGGGCCTCTGCTCACTCCGCTCTCTGGCACTTGAGGCGGCTTTGGCTTGTACAGACCTCCGACAAAACCTCAGCTAAACTGCCTGCGAAGCCACGGCTGGCCAAGAACCACACCCAGGTCAATACTCCTCTCTTCTCGTCAGACCGAGGATCCAGCATCTGATTAAGTCTGATTATAAAGGAGGAGCAGCACCAGGCAAGTCTCTTCATCTACCTGAGTTAGAGACTTTGTACCCACCAGGGTCCTTTTTCACATTTTACTGTCTTTCTTATGCACAGGCCTTAAGACGTGTTATTCAGTTTGATAGCGAGTGTTACAGTAAGAGATGTCTAGCAGAATGGTTTGAACCCCTCATGAACACCAAACTGTTTCCGTCAAAGCCCACACCGCCTCCTTTCTACATACCCACAAGGAAGCTATAAGCTAGAAACAGCAGAGATGCCTTTAATCTGTCTGGAACCGGACCGATATTCACATCTCCCTGCAGCGTTCTGTTAGCTACAGAACCATTTCGCCTGTCTAAAGCAAGTCCAATTCAATAAATACTATTTAAAAGAATAGGAATAATAACATTAATAATAATAAAAAATAATACAAAATTTCTTCCACTGACTGATTTTTCACTATATGACACTACAAGTTGAAGCAAATGAATGATCTGGGAAGAAAAAAGGCTTAATTATGCACTAACACAGTAATATACTGACGTGAAAATATCAAATGATAGATTCGGTATGGCATATGGGCTCAAAAGAAAGTTAAATTATACATGAGAATATTTCGTCACATGAATCATGACAACCTATCATTATCATTATCATTATTCAGCATCTCAGTCAACTTCCAACAACATTCAGCTCCCCAGACCCCCTAATTTCTGCTTTTCCTGTGAAAATAAATGAGTCCTGGTTGACTGGCCTGACACTTTGAGCTTCTCTCTGCAAGGTGGCTGCGTACGGTAAGGGGTGAAGAGTTTGTATTCTTTCTTTACTGAAAGGGGTATGGGGCAAAAGCGGTGCCTGCTTTGCCTACCTTTCAAAGGCACACACACTCACGTCTCAAACTGAGTTAGCAAGGCGCGAACCTCAGGAGTGAGCTGCTTGGCTGCCTTGGCGGCCTCTGTGATGGCTTTACGGTACAGGCCCTTTCTCTTCTTGTCAAAGCGAGACTGGAAGTTTTCTAGAAAGGGGGCAAGCTGAGTAATTGCCAGGAAGGAAGTGGTAGGCGACCCAAACCAAGAGACGCGGGCCTCCTGCCTGACTAACAGCCCGTTATCTTTGCGGCTCACTGTGATAGCTAAGATGCGGGCAGGCCACCAAGGGAAGCCAAGGATTTTAGCCCACACAATGTCCCCTACGCAAATGGTCCTGCCATCCAGAGCAACACACTTTGAGACATTTTTGGAAAAAACTGCAGCTTTGAGGGATTTACTGCGCTTTTTTGAATCCTTGGGAGCAGAGGAAGAGGCAGAGACGAAAGTGGAAGATGTGCCAGGGGAAGAGGCAGATCGAAAATCGCCTGGAGGAGGGAAGTCAAGGGTCTCGGTCGAGCTACACTCAGAGTTTGATGACTTTAAGTCATCTGCACTATCGACGCTGCACATGGAGGTACTAGAGGAATCGGGCTGCCTGGGTTTGAGGGTCATGTATACCACCAGGTTGCCAGCCTTGCTCCCACGCATCTCCTGCCCCTGTTCCTCTGGCTCAGGCTGCGGTTTGCTGTGGTCCAAAGGTGCCTGGGAGAGCGGTTGGGGTTTGGGTCGCGCCTGATCCAACTCTCTGTCTGGCCCCTGAGGCTCTGCAGCAGCAATGGCCTGGCCTGCGGAGCGTGTGGAGGTGCAGCGAGGAGCAGCTAGCTTAGGCAGCGTTAAACGCCCTCCTCCCGGCACTTTCTCCAAGCAAGGTGGCTTACATGAGGAAGAATCATTTTCTTCATTACGGTACCTTTGAGGCTTGATGCGCATCCTGGGTGGCAGCGGGTTGGACATGCCGGGTCCTCCTCCGCTGATCTGCTGCAGACGTCGGGTGAAGTGGACCTTCTGGTGGGCCTCCTGAAGAGCTGCAGCCCTCGTCATGGCCTTGGTGTTACCGCTGCTGCCAGTGACAGATTCCCTCTGCCTCTTCTGTGCTTTGGCCATCTTCAGCACTTCACGTGCCTTCGAGTGGTCGACATTTTTGCTCTGCAGCACTTTCTTGGCACTGAGCTGTACTCGGGAATTGGCTGAGGCCGGCGCTGCGGCGGACACTCCTTTAATCACTCGGCTCCCTGCAGCTGTTCCTTTCACTTGGCTGTGGCCCAGAGTGGATGGGGTTGAAGACGTGACCCGTATCGCTGCAGCTTGCCGCTTGGGCACATCGGCTGAGCGGCTCCTGTCCTCCGAGCGTGCCTCGTTGCGAGGCCGCTTCCCAGCACCCGGAGTCGTGCTCTCATTGCGCCGACGCTTTGCATCATCACTCCGGCAGTCTGATATAGGGCCTCTTCGCGTTTCGCGCTTTTCCCCTTGCACCACAGCCCCTTTGCATTTATCACACAACACTTGTCTCGGTCGAAGCTTGATGGCATTCATAATGGAGGTGGGCTCCTCTCTGTATAGCCTGCGCTTTGGCCGTTTGATCTTGCGAGGTGGAGGCTGAGGTAACGTCTGGTTGTAGGTGTCCCTGATGAACAGCGGAGGCGGGTAAGGAGCCCCCTCCTGAAACAAAGGGGGTGGTTTTACGGTCCATGGGTTGGGCTCAGGGTTAGGACTGGGCTGAGCCACCGAAGGCCCCTGCACAGGTTCCTCTGAAAAGACGTCAGGAGTTCCTTGAGCGACTCCCTTCTCAGTCTCTGACTGGAATGCCTCCATCTTAAGCTGCATAGATTCTGGTTTGTCCTTGTACTCTCTCTTGGGAAACATAGTTATTGGAATTCCATAAGGTCCAAATCTGAGGACAGAGAATGGAAACAGGTAAACATTGAAATAGTGATTGCAGAATACATTTGGTCTCATTTATACTGAGAACATCTTTATAGAAATGGCTTCTTGTTTTCCGAGTGAAATATTTCATCTTCTATCATGTGATTGCACTCATCAGTCTGAAAGGCTATTACAAACTCATACGACATTTAATACCTACAACATTGTCGTGGTTATTAATTCATGCATGTTTTTGTTCAGTGCACCTTCATGGCTTGTTCTCAATAGATTACAAAACCCATTTGGTACTGAAAATGCTCTAGATCTTTATTGCTTCTGAAGTTCAAATTCAGAAAAACTAAACAAAATGGAAAGGCCTCCCTAAATCCTCAAAACAACAAAAGATTTTGCTTTTAAAAACAAAGTAAATTATGTCTGTTTTTGTTCTTTTAGGTCTACTGTTGGCTCATGTGCTCATTTGTGTAATAAAATTCTGTAATATCCTTACTTAAGCTTTGCAGAACTCAAGCGGCTGAGAGAGAGAGAGAGAGAGAGAGAGAGAGAGAGAGAGAGAGAGAGAGAGAGAGCGAAAAAAACCTTCACATTTCACATATCTGGAACTATGATTCTGCATCAAAGGCACATGAATAAAACATAATAGCTTGAGTTCAATGTTTTCTAGAAAAGAATCAAAAGATCCAGTTCTTCTTCAAGATGTGATGAGATCTAAAAAACCTAAGAGGAACCAAAGCCAAAAATGCTAATGAAGTTCATCTTCGACCTGCTTGTGACTAAATACGTCCAGCACATCATTTCAAAGCTATAATGCAGAGCAGTTTGGGCGGAGTGCTCGAAAATGTCTCAAACATTAACAGGGTGTGGGAAGCCGAAAAATTATGCTTACGCTGTATGCATCACATTTAACCACTTATAAAAGGGAAACCTGTTCATCTAGCCGTTACCGGGTCAATGCAGCATTATATCAGATAAAATACGCTTTATTATCAGGAAAACCCCAATAATACCGTCCCATTTAGAAGTATAAATTTGCTCCAGAGTAACAAAGTAGAGCATAAAGAGCAATAATGTCATTAAATAATGTACAAATATTACTGGCGCAGTAGGTTCCATATTACTGTACACTCTCTGCTTGTAACTTGGGTGGCCATATGGCATGTCTTATCAGAACTGGAGGAAATTGTTTGGCCAGGCACTGTTAAAAAAAGAAAGCTTACAGTCGACAGACGGCTAGAACACGACAGAACTCTCTGTAAAGAAGTGACATTTCGTATCCAGTGCCAATATTCTATAACATCTAGCAGTGTTCGCTTTCACACCGACATTGGCATGCAGTGCTAGGCTGGTAAAGAATTGGATTTCATGTAGCTAATCCAACAGCATATTCTTTAGACATATTATGAACACGTAACACATTTACTGACAATTTTCTTCATTTTCTGCTAATTAAAAACTCCACTACATTTCCACTAGAAGCAGCTCAAACATGTTCACTTTAACTTTTTTTACATATTATATGAAAAAAATAGACTGTATTAAAGTGGCATTGGGCATCATCTGTTACTCAGAACTAACACCTGTGTCAGTGTGTATTAACTACTGACCTACACTCACCGGCCACTTTAATAGGAACACCTGTACCCCTGTGCATTCATGCCATTGTCCAGTAAGGCAAAACGTGGCAGCGGGACATCATCATGCTGATGCAGGTTAAAGGCAAATTAATCTGAATGGCGAAAGAAAAAAAAAAAAAGACCGACTACTTTGAATATTCCAGAAACCTCTGATCTTCTGGGAAAAATGAGAGGTCATGCCGAGACTGTTTAGAGCGTACAGAAAGGCTAAGGGAACTTAAATAACCAGAAAAGCATCTCAGAATGATCATCCCATCGTGTTGAAGATTGAGGTGGGTGGGATACAGCAAAAGGCCATGTTGGATTCCACTCCTGTCAGTCAAAAACAGTGTGTGAGGCTACATTGCAAATTTAACTAGTTGACTGACCAGACATTCAGACCAGCAGTGCCATGCGAAAAGTTCTTTCTTTTCAATGTAGTGGCAGGTTAAGTGGCCAGTAGCGAATATATTTGTTCATACTCAACAAAAACTTCACGTAACTCACTGTGCTGCAACAGGCCTGAAGTGTCGATTTATCCAAAACAGATCAGCAGTGTCTTCACCATCAGCAGAAATTGTGAAGAGCAAAGCACTGTTTTAGGTTTACTGTTCTTGCGGTTGCACTGTTCTTGCGGTTGCACTGTTCTTGCGGTTGCACTGTTCTTGCTATTACACAGTAATGCGCTGTATGGACACATTTCATACACGCACATTTCTATCCAAAATGTTTACATCTCTGTTGTTTTACGTGAATAACGGGCTGTCCTGAGGCTACTAGTGAAACCGCAGCAATAAATTCAAGACAACATTCGCAAGCAAGCAATTTGAGGAAAAAACGGCAGCTGATGTGGAACCGAATAATCTTCTTCACATGAAAAATTTGCAGAGTAATGATAAAACTCAAACTGACTCTGGGTGTGGCTGGAGATACACTGTTGCATAAGATGTACCGTTCTCAACTGGTCTTTGGATAGTTACGGGTTCTCAGCTTCCTAAAAGAATTCTGCTTGGAACGGTCTCCCGCTGTTGTTCGCCAGAGAACTTTCAAGTGATCCTCCAGAAACCTGCAGGGGTCCAGATTTAATTTTTTCCGATGCGTGCGTATGGTGCTCATTTATGCACAAAGACTACCAACTGGATTTCCTTGCTATATCAATCTCTAGGACGAACACGTATATCTAGCCATAAAGCCACACTGCACATTTATGTTTAGTGACCAGTCCTGCCATTTTGAAGTCTGATATCAGACACACACAGACACACACAGACACACACAGACACACACAGACACACACAGACACAGTTATAGTACATTTACATTGCTTTTAAATGTAAACATTTTGATTTCTGTTTTACCCAAAACAAAATTTATTTAGCATGCCATGAGGCATAATAGCACGAACACAGTTAGACCTTAAATATAAAATATTATACAAGTCATATTATATATGTGACTTAAATATGAAATAAATGAAATGCAATTAAAATTAAGTTAAATCTCCTAGAAATACTACAGATTTCAATTCAATTCAGGCCAATTTCAGCCTCTTCGAGACTTTGAAATTAATATTTAAGAAAAAAAATAGTAGTAATAACTTTCAGGTATTTTATGTTAAAAAGAATATCCTTTTTCCCCCCCCCCAGAATTTCCGAATACGAACATTTTCTCCAGGTATGGAAACAATTTCATCTAAACACCAGGTTTTTATCCAGCCCAATAACCATGCATTTTAAAAATCTATTTTACTCACGAGGCATAAGCTTCTATTTGGGAAATATTAATCAGAGCTCACTATAAAAACGCCTCATTCATTTATTCGAGGAAGAAATGACTGAGTTCATGACTGATTAGGGAAAAACCAGTATGCCCTTCGCATGTAGCACTTAACCTTGATTGCTAATGTGTGAGAGAATTAGTCTTATAGTCATTATCAGATCATAACGATGATCCGATACACGCATCCTCATAATCTTCAGTTTCTAAAAAAAACAAACAAAAAAAACAAACAAACAAACGTCACAAGCATGCTTAAAGGAAGTCTGTGTACTCTGCTCACGTGCATGATCTGTAGTTTGTCACAAGACTACATGTGTTCAGAGCACATCAGTGAATCAGATCAACAACGTCTAATCTGACCTTTAATGGAATTTCAGGTGAATTCTGATTAATAATCAGTATCACATTGGTGCGTCCGATACATAAGGCCTTCTGACAGCTTGTGTGATTAGTAGCTCAGCACTGATCAGTTTTAAACAGTGTAATGGTGCCATGTGTGGGGGGTGGGGCTTCATTCAGACCACCCCAAAGAGGTAAACAAAGATTTCTGACAACACCGCTCATCAGGACTGAGCAGGGAAGAAACACAAACCATGATCAGGTTTTAATTCCTTGCAAAGCAGGTGTTTACCTTTTGGAAAGGTCCATGAGCACCCCGGAAAAGATCTTCTCGCCTAAACGAAACGACACAACAAGTGCATCGTCGATGATGTGATCCAGTGAGACCCGAACCTCGGAACCAGGCACGAGCCCGCAGATCGCCTCGGGCTGTCTGACCACAGTTTCTGCACACACTTTGAGCTCAGGCTCACACATTGCGCTCACACCCGAGTCACACACAAGCAACCTCTCAGCATCCTCCGGTTCTGGGGAGCCGTGAGGATGTTCGGTCAGTGCCGGAAGCTGGACCGAGTCTTTACTGGAGGTTTCAGAAGAGTCGCTCGTGCAACTTCGTGCAACCGGTTCTCTAAACGAGGTCTGATCTGATGAAGTGGGCTGCGGTTTGGGGGACGGAGGGTGTTCATGGAAAGCATCCTCTGCAGGTTTGATGTCGGAGCAGGGAGCATCACCTGCAGCTTCAGGCTCCGAGACTGTCTCTGATCCTACGAAATCATGCTCCAGATCAGCAGGACACACCGATCCGGGATTACTCTGAGCTGGATCGTCTGTTTCAGACACGGACAATCCGGGCTCCGTTTCAGGAAGAGCGCGAGCGGGGTGCGAGGACACGGTGGCGGGTTCAGGGTCTGAGCCGGGGCAGGGCGGAAAGCAGGCGATGGGCTCGTGCGGACTGACCTCGTTATTAGCAGCCGGCGTGTTTTGAGAAAACGACTCTTTCAGGTGCTCCTCTGCAACCCCAGTGTCGTTCTGCGTGCAGTCCGTGAGCACGCGCGCGTCCGTGTCGCTGTGTCCATCCTCTGCGTGCACACGGAGCGCCTTTCCCGCGACTCGCAGGTCCGGCCTTCGCGTTTCCATTCGGACCTGACTGCATTCCTGAACTGCATCCACACTCCCAGCCTGGTGACACAGCTCCATTTTTGGGACGAAGCCCGCCGCCGAGTCGGGCTCTGAGCCGGTCACATGCTCGCCGGGCTCCGCTTCGTACTCGAGCCCGTCCCCCACTGTTGTTGTTGATGCAGCAGCAGCAGCAGCTCCTGGCTCCGCAGCCACGGCCGCCATTTTCTTTCCGCTTTGCAACTACTACTTGGCCCTCTCCTACTGATAAGCTGAGATCCCGCCCACCGAGGAAGTAAGCGCACTCGCTATTGGTTACTGCGGCGCGAGCCTGTCACTGAGTGGCTCAAATTACTGCCACTCAAATGGACGTCCTGGAAACGCTATTGTGATTGGCTTCTGTTTTGTCAATATTGCTTTGCTTAAAAAAAAAGACAAGTTTGGCTCCACAAGAGGCGATGTTGAGACGCATGCATGTTGGGCCCTTTGCTGCAGGGGTTCTCAAACTTTTTTACAGCCATGTAAAATATACATGTATAATATATACTGAATAACTGTAAAATATATTCATCGAACCTCTTCAACACAAATGAAATTTCATGAACCATATGTAAATGTGAACCATGATATTGTGTCTGTTTATCGAACCATGGCACTTTCTGTTCCAGAATTTTCCACTTCCACATCATAGAAGGTTGATATTTAGGCTAAATTGTTTTTGAGTTGTTGAGGTAAATTCAAGTGACCAGTGAGATCATGTGTTTCCAACGCATTTGTTAACTACACTGCTTGTGAAGCAAATGTACAGCTTTATATTGACACCTTACAGATGCACTTCAGCAAAGAAAAAAATGTAATTCATCCATCATCTATACCGCTTTATCCGTCTGGGTCGCGGGAGGAAGCTGGAGCTAATCCCAGCAGTCGTTTCGGCCAGGGTACACCCTGGGCAGGTCGCCAGTCCACCACAGGGCCGACACAGACAAGCAGCCACACACGCTCGCATTCACACCTATGGGCAATTTAGAGCAGCCAGTTGACCTAATCTGCATGTCTTTGGACTGTGGGAGGACCCGGAGGAATCCCATGCATGCACGGGGAGAACATGCAAACTCTGCACAGAAAGGATCGAACCCAGGACCTTCTTGCTGTGAGACCACAGTGCTAACCGCCGCACCACCGTGCCACCATCTGATTTAAAACACAGTTTAATTTATAGTAGCTATAAGACTGGACGCATCATTGTGACTGTTACCATTCTAATTGCTACTGACAGAATAGTGTAGAAAATGTAAATTACATTACTATCCAGTACAATATGTTGTATATATGTTGTATTTATTCATTTGCAGAGTGAAGTGTCTAACTTTAGGTCAACCATTTCTGTTTCCTCTATGTTTGTGTTAGAAAATGGTGAGTGTGAAAAGAATCTCTTGTCCTTTGTTTTAGAAACAAAAAGCAAACCTTACCTTTATTTCTTAACAATCTAAGATTATCAAATTATTTTCTCCTTTTTAAACATCATTGAGCTGTGCTAGCCATGTCCCCTCTGATGCCAATGTGGCACACTACCACTGACGTCTCACAGGAACAAAGCAAATACAACACCAGCCAACAGATTTGCACCAGGATCACTAAACACATCACACATTTTTCAATATAAACATATTTTCAGAGTGGAGTTTTCCTTTAAGTGTCAATCCTTTCCCATTATTACTCTATTCTTTCCTTTATGTTTCTCTGTGTATCTTCATTCTTTAAGAGCATTTTGTCTCCCAACATCTTATCTCTTCCGCCATTCTTTCACAATTCTGAACATCATGACCCTGATGAGCTGAATAGATTCTTTGTGTACACACAGGTATATCAGGTTCTGTGTTATGCATATTTCTATCTTCTCAGTCAGTTGTACGGTAAAACAGAGTAAGAGAGAGAGAGAGAGAGTACAAGATTTGCATATTTTTGACTACTGCACAAGATATTTTATTGACAGCTTATTTGAGAAATTGCAATTTGACAAGTAATAAATAATAATAGTACAAAATATTGTTTTCTGTACTTTGCTAACATCTGTTATACAATATGGAAAAATAATAATAATTTATTTAGCGTTCTACACTATTTAAGAAATGTGAGGAATTTTCTTGACATCATAGCACAGTACTTGCAGTGGAACTAGGTATCATTTACAAAATGTTCACCAAGCTAATAAGAAATGATACGGTGAAATTCACTTAAGTGATTTGTCCTCGCAGCATGTTTCATCACAGGACATTTATCGTTGAACCTTAAAGGGACACTTAGTATGACAGTATTGTAAAAGTTTATGCTCCACTGTTTTATGGTCATTGAACTGATCTACTTGTGAGAACAGACCTGTGAAGGACGCTGAACATATAGTCATATTGTGATCATGCCACTTAATGCTACCTTGGCCACAGGTGCTGTTTCATGTGTGCCGTTTCACAACCTGAGGATACTTTTAAGTCACTCAAAAGACAATGGGGTCAATGACTTGTTGGCAGTAAAAGAGATGACACTGTACTAATCCCAATTGAATATATAAAAATCTGATATGAAATATCAGACTAGCTTTGTTGGAAGTATGCATTGTACGGTTGTATGTGCTTTTTTACATTCCATTCCAGATTTAGTCATTTTCTATTGGAATAACCTCTACTCTTCTCAGAAGTCTTCCCTCTAGATTTTGAAGTGTGACTATGGGGGTTTGCCCATTCAGCCACAAGATCTTTAGTGAGGTTATTGATACTGATACAACCGGGTACTGATGTTTGGTGAGAAGGCTTGGGGTGCAGTCTGTGTTTTAGTTCTTCCCAAAGGTGTTCAATGGGGTAGAGGTCATGGCTCTGTTCTAGACACTATGAGTTCTTCCACTCCAACCTTGGCAACCCATGGATTTCGCTTTATGCTGGGACATGTTTGGGCCCCTTAGTTCCAGTGAAGGGAATTTGTAATGCTTGTGTCTACAAACTTTTGGCCATATTGTGAATCATATTCTTATAAGGTTTAGAATTCACACATATTCTTAAACAACTTAAAGCTGCTATATGTAAAATTTGGGGTTGGGGAGTTGGGGGTTTAGAAGGCTTCTCTGGTATAAAAACGCTTTTGCAAGCAATTTTCCATTGCACAAGTTGTCCTGAACTGTTCTCCACAGTATATATTGATATGGCTGTTCTGAGAAGCAAAGTCGTTCTTGTAAAGTATGTCCACTCAGTGCCAACTGCTTATGAGTAGTTACTTTTGGTCATACAATACCGCCGTCAACTTCAATGGGGTGACACATGTACACAAAACATTGCGACCTTTTAAACAATGAAATCTGCCAAAATGGTGTCATTTTTTTTGGCTCAAATAACACACAAAATAGTTTTCTTACTGTAGCACAAAGCGTCCCCTATATTTTTCCATGCATCACCAGAAGACTTTGATAGGCCAAGCGTTTCCTAGTAACATCATAACCAACAAGCTGACTGACTCTTTTCCCAAGCAGGGACAGAATGCCAGCGACAGACAGGTATCTCTATTCAAACCATCTCTGATAAAACACATTCAAGGAGAATTCAAGGCTGCATACCAAATGAAATATTCTGACAAAATAATAAGTACTGTAGTGAATGGGCCCAACTATGTGAGGACCTGACGATGTAATTATCACCTGCATTTATGGTCATTTCCTCAGTATTACAGAGGTCTTATGAGAATATAAATTTTATTGGGCACATCAAAATGATTTACAGTTACTGAGTCTCACGATTAACAAGAGCCTGTGTTTCAGCTGGCTGGGCCACACAGCCAGCTCTATTCTGATTCCTTAGCTGTGTTTGTGCAATATGCCCTCAATTGTGTTCTGCAGAATCAGAATACAGCACAAAACGCAAGTTAGCCAACTTGTTTAGCTATTTAACTAAAACATAAGCTTTTGTTAAAGGCCAAAGAGATGCTGTGTAAGCGTACACTTTTTGTTCACTGCCCCGTTTGACAGCACACCAACAAGGCTAAGAGCA
>JAQQZR010000011.1:5729589-5745807 GCA_030068235.1 Notoglanidium macrostoma | reverse complement strand
AGGTTCCGTCGTCCTGATCCGAACCAGCAAGAAAATCTAAACGCATCATATTGCCTGTGTATGTCCACCAACATATTAAATAAACTGTAAAAAAATATATATATTATTGTTCTCCTTGTGTGAATGTTTCTTACAGAGACTTTAAGCATGTAATTAAAAATCTAATGAAAAAAAAATTTTTTAGTCACTCTGGCTACCACTAGGGGGCAGTCAGCTTTCAAAATGTGCTCCTGCCCCGAAGGTACAATGTACCCCTGCTAAAATTCTTGGCAGTTCTCTTTGTTCCAAAACATTGTAAGAACATTAGTCTGACATTACTGGAAAGGATTTATTCTAGCAAAGCCTACAATTTTAAACTATGATGCAAAACTAGTGTGACACAGATTATAATAGGCAAATACATACATACTATCTTTTTATTTCAGCATGCTTGAATTCATTTCCAATCCCTCTTGACTTTATAGAATCTATCTTATTAAAAGTTTTTAAGCAGTAAAACAATATCCAAGTGAATGCATGTTTCAGTTTGGGTTTGGAAGTAACCCTTTCTAATAATTAAAAGTGTGCCAGCACCTCCCCCTCTCTGCTGTTCAAACAAAGGTTGTGAAAATGATCCATTACTCAACTGCCCCCCACCCTCCAATCCTTTCTTCACACCAGCTCAGACATGTGGTGTACCTCCCTGGGCCTGCACATGTGCCCCCAACAGAGTACTCGCACAAAGGCGCCACCCTCCTCCCCTCCTTCCCTCCCAGGCTTCCTCTCGGTCGTCTTCCAGCCAATATCTTAAATTACTCAGATAAGACTGCTCTCTCAACAGACCCACTAATCTAGCATGACATCCCATTCTGCGGGTTTACACCTTATCAGACTCGCATCAGCCCACAATGTGCGCGTCTTAGAAAATATTTGCTCCTTTAAAAAGTACAGATGGATGGACAGCAAACAGGACATATGCCAATTCAATATACAACGATCAGTTAAATACAACTCATGATGGATAAACGCAGCATTAAGGTTTTCATTCAGTCAACAACAAAAAAATAATTCTCTCTCTTCACTATACATTTGCAGGCTGTCCCTCCCCATCCCAAATGGCCTCAATCTCCTGCGCAAATACAAGCTTTTAAATTAACCCCCAGACCAATGAATGAACTCCAGCATTAAACATCTAAATTTAGAAGACATCAGCTGCAATGTGCAGCATTTACCTAGTGGACAATAAAAATCATTGCCTTCTAGTTTTTACCCTGTTCCAAGAAGACACTACAGCTAAATTAGAAAGAAAGAAAAAAAAAAACAGCATAATCTAATTTGTTATAATATGCTCAGGCAAATATAAACGCTGGTAATGTACAAATATAGCATTTAGCAGCATTTTTTCCCCTCAAGACCTAAATAATAAAATCATTAACCTGCTTCTGGAACAGATATTTGAATTTCTTATTAATGATACTAATGATAATGACTAATAATGATGATGCTAATGATACACTGCGGAGGTCAGTGTATCATTAAGAAACGGCTTGGAATACATTTTCTCTGTCCAGCATGGTTTTTTTTAGACTGTTCTTTGATCCCGATAATCTTTAGCCTTTGCTCTTTATTTGCTATTTAGTGACAGGAAAGAGTGTCATGCCGAGCAGGAATCTCCTCCATTGTCTTGAATGTAGCACATGGAGGGGGGTGGTGGGTGGGGGTAGTCGGGGGAGCGCGAGAGGGAGGGGAAAAAGGGGTGAGAGAGAGAGCGCAAGAGAGTGAGAGAGAGAGGGGGGGGGGGGGGGACGGAGGGAGGGCACTGGTTTCTGGGATGGGGCTAAAGGAAGAGAGCTCTCCACTCCCTTCCAACCTTTTCATGTGTGGAGGGAAAAAGGGGTGAGAGCGAGCGAGAGAGAGAGAGAGCGCAAGAGAGAGAGAGGGATGGACAGAGGGAGGGCACAGGTTTCTGGGGTGGGGTTAAAGGAAGAGAGCTCTCCACTCCCTTCCAACCTTTTCATGTGCAACGACTCCACATTCATATTAAACAACACGTGACCTATGCAAATGAACTGCTTTTACTATTTAGCACCGTATGCAAGCAAGAGAGAAAAAAAAAAAAAAAAAAAAAAAAAGGGAGAGAGAGAGAGACATCTCTGCTGTTTGCTTTTCCTTTTGTTTTATTTTTTAGGATTTTATAACCAAATGGCATGGTTTTCCCCCTCGTCCCCACTGGCCTCAATCTCCTACACAAATACAGGCTTTTAAATAAAACCATAGACCACTGAATGAACTCTTATCAGTACTCACTGGTCTACTAAATGTCTAGATTTAGCAGACATCGGTTGCAATGTGCAACATTCTCTTGGTGGACAATAAAATTTTTTTTTTTTTTTTTTTCCCCAAAATCACTGCCTTCCTGCAGTAATAGTTTGTTATAAAAACACACAAAGGTTAAAATTATAAACAAAATAATGCAGTGGTTAAAAAAAAAAAAAAAGGTAACATATCTACTGTAACAGATGAAATGAATGGTTACGTATTGCACACACAGAGGCTCCACTGAAATACAACGAACTGAAATACAAAACAGTGCCTATATCCGTTACAGTGAACACAATTCATCTACCTACATGACGAGACTTCAACATTTTATATATATCACAAAAATATATATAATAAAATGTTCTGTGGATAAAAACTAATCCTGAAGGTCATGAACAGTCAGAAAGATGATAATCAAATAAAATGGAAATCCTGCAAAAATCAGCGTAAAGACAATAGAATACATTGAGGTAGTTCAAGATTCAGGACTGTCAGAGGATGATTTGGATCCCAAGTCCAGTAAAGTGGTTTAAAAGCTTATAATATAGCAGAACATAAAGCAGACACTTTGGTCTTGCTGCTGGTTGATTTTACTGTGCAGTCGACATCCCTGTAAAACCCAACAAAACCTGAGAGAAATGGACTCGGACTGAACGCTAGTCTAATCTTTAGTGTTCTCTGAAAAACCTGTCTGCTTCGTGAATATTCAGCTTCGCTCGGATTTTCACAACGACGTCAACAGTTTGGAATAACAAAAGTCCATGGAAACGCCTTTTGTTGTCTTGACCCATCACAGTGTCATTAAGCTCGCCCATGTGTGCGTAACTAGATCTCCCAAAACCGATGGAGCAGTAGTATAGTTGATTATGTGACTATAACATTCTGTAATCTACCAAACATGAACAATGTGTCCTAGCATGTGATTGGAGAACGACGGACTTTCTGTATCTTTCAGCACAGCAGTAGTGTGAGGTTATTTACATCCACCACAACGACTAAATGGATGAGGTAAAAGACAGAAAAGTCATCTTTCTATGGTAGTGAGCTTAACATGGATGATTCAGGGAGTCCTCCCCCCCTCACCTCCCCTGCCTGGGTAAGCAGCTTGTAAAGCTCAGCTTCCTCCAGCGTGGGCTACAGAGGCGACAGGACAGATGCCTCGTTCCCCTGGGGTTTTCCCTCTCCATCTGCCTGCAGGAAGACCAGAGGGATGGGGCTCTAAGCCAAAAGCTGCAAGTAACCTTCCTTACAGACACGGTCACCTTTAAAGCAGGTCAAATACAAAACACATTTACAAATTAACCACTTCATACAAACATCAGCTGGTATTTTTCAATGGCATTATTTTTTTCTTTCAAGTAATCTGCGCATCCCTGATATGTGTTTTAATTAGTCACTGTAAACGATACCAAAAAGAGAGACAGGTTTCTTGGTCATGAAGCCAGAGTCTGACTTTTAAGGCAGCAGCATCAAGGACGACACAGTAATTCCAGTGTGAAATTTCAAGGATGCCTTTAAAAAAAGAAAGAATGAAAAGGGAAAAAAAAACAACAACAACACAAAAAAACAGCAGTTTGGGAACCTGATCTCCATTGTTTCTCTTCTTAAGGCTTTGTACGGAACTAAAATGCTCCTGTGGGACGTTTCTAAGTGTCTGATAATCATATCTTGTAGCGCTGGCATTCCATTTTCCTCCCATCACGTTCTCAGAATGAATTAGCTCCAGTACAAACACGGGCATGCTGTAGTCTTTGAGATCATTTCTCAAAATGGGCAGAGCAACAGGCACCTAGGTGTTTAAAAGGGGAAAGAAATGCAGAAGATCTTGGGCTTGTTTCAACTTAATACTATGACCTTTGATGGATCTGTTCGGGTGTGAGCCTTCTGTTTAGAAAGTCTGTGCCTCTGGGTGAGGGTAGATGGCGCCGGGGAGGTGGAGAGGAAGGCGGAGGACAGCGGGCGCCCTGAGTTCGGTCTGCCCTCCCTCTCCTGGCGTCACCTGTCAAAACAGCCGGCTGTGAAGCTGTGGTGTGAGCCCAGGTAACTGTTAGCGTAAGCCAGGCCCACGCAGGGTCGTGGTTCCGCTGCCACGCCCACCTGCATGGAGAGGGGTCCCTGCAAGGGCAAGCCGCACAGCCCTGACGCCAGACTGGGGAAAGATGGGAACGAAGCGGTCGGCATGGAGGAAGAGAGCAGGCTAGTCTGGTGCGGCTGGAGGTATTCCCGCGTGCTCACTGCACCCATGGCCTGGCACTCGGCCAGCATGTGTAGCTGCGCCAGAGCAGGGGAGTGCTGCGAGAGCGGTGGGTAGCTGCCAGCCTGGAGCAGTAGCTGCTGTGAGGTGGACGCAGGGTGTCTTTGCAGGGATGAGGGAGCAGGGCCAGGTGAGGCGTGAGCCTGAGGCTGTGCGCTCTGACTGGACGAGGGTGACGACTTGGACTTGTTGGCTTCCTTCACGTCATTATCATGTGCACTGTACAAAAGGCACCAATAAAACGGTTACAAAACTGTTAAGCTGTCCTTATTAAGAAATGAGAGACAGGATGTCACTCGGATTAATCCTTACTTTTATCATCACTTTTTTTTTTATTTTATCCTCACTTATTGACACTTATTGTTTTGTTCCTGCAATGTCCTCTGTGGTACAGAAAAGAGCGGACTGTATAAGATTTTTGCTTGCTAATCATTCTCTGTAAAATGAACAGCCTTATGGCAAAAAGGAAACAATACCACCTTAGAGACAGTCTTAACAGTAGTCCTGATGCAGCGTTACTCACTCTCGGCATCTTCTCGACCAGCTTCATGAAGACGAGCTAGCTTTACCCAGGAGACTTTCCTAAAGTTCCCAAACAGACTGAGCACCTCATTGCTTCTCGTACATTGAACTGAATTTTTGAGAAAAATAACGTTTTGAAGGTTCAGGTCAACGACCTGAATGCCCCTCCCTTACCCGCTTCCTTCTCAAGTGCGTATCAGAACGGTAGCCTATCGAGTGCCTGTAGAATACTACCAAGTGCTTACATTCACACTTCCTCGGCTTTTTCCATGATAAATAATAAGTATGATCCTCCATTTTGTCTGAAAATGGGTTCTTGTTACGAATGTTTATGAAAAGCTGACCATATATAGTCACAAATAATTAGTATATTATGGAATATATACTCAATATCCACCAACTGATACCCTCAAAATCCTACATAGTGGACCTTTAAGTAAAAAGTTCTGAAGAAATACATTCATACATGATATTTTATAATGCATTATTTCGACTTGAGCCCCAACTTCACTATTTACATTTGTCTTGGGTCTAGGGAAAACGACGAATGAAGACTGTTCACTTTTACAGAAAATTATAAATATGAATAGTTACACATTCCACCATTACGTCTGCTTTCTCACAGAGGAATTACGGGAAGAAAAATACATATTAATACAGAACAGAAATCTGCACTATCATCCTTCAAAACCTTAAAGGACCAATACAGAAGTACACATTTCTCTTTCAAAAAGCTCCTTCACCTATATGTATAAATTACATTACATATATTTACGATATCATTTACATTGTAAATGTTCCATGTGCATGTTGCACTTATGGCTTTGTTATGATTTGATATTTGGCAAATTCTTACAGCAGCATGAGCTGGATGCACTGGGTCAGGTGGTCCCAGGAATATCCCGTGAGCAGGTGGAGCACAGTGGTCCAGCTCGGAGAAATCTGCAGGCAAATACGAGAGGCTGCAATGCAGGCGGCTGCCACCTGCGAGGGTCTGAAGCTCAAGAAGGCGTGATCTGGGACAAAAACAAGTATGCCTTTAGCTGAAACGAATTTCACCATCCTTGTGCCGTCTACCTATCGTGTCTGTTAAATGTTTCTGGGCATTTAAGAAAAGAAATGTATCCATCTAAGATTTTTATAATATTGCTGAAACTAATCGACATTAGCGCCAAGTATTCCTCACAACCTTTAAATGAATTCACCTTGCAGGGAAATCTCCAGGAAGTAGTGTGTGTATTTGTCCATGAAGGCTTTGGTCTTGGACAGCGAGGTCAGGGGCCAGCCGTTGTGCAGGTCGCCCTCCTGCACGGCGGCGTGGAGGTAGTAGTCGATGAAGTGAGCTGGTGTGGGCATGCACAGGTTCCAGCCGAACGTCTCCAGCAGCAGCAATTCCATTTTGATGAGGTCGCGCTTATTCAGGGCCAGGTTGAGGCTGCACATGAAACCCAGCATGTTTAACTGCTCCAGCTTAGGCACACGGTCCTCCTTCTCCTCAAATTTACCTACACAGAGAGAAATGGGGAGCAAAGAACACATTGCTTGAAACCAGACGATGTCTTAGTCATCAAGTCTTACACTCACCCCAGGATTGTTTTTTTCCCCCCAAGACAGCGCGGACACAAAAATCTGATCTTCTCGTATCAGGCTTGAGCCACTTTCATATCTAGATCAGAGTGGCAGTGAGTCAAAACGGCAAAAGGAGGACGGCAACAATGACTTTATTCAGTGGAAGGATGGGGAAGTAGGCAATTTACTTGATAACTGATTCAATCAAAACTGGAAGGAACTAAAAGTCAACGTGCACATGGAGCATTTCAGGGGACAGGTGTTCGAATTAAGGACAGAAGAATGAACAAAAACAAAAAAAAAATCAGAGCTGTGCAAAGAAGTTTGTAAAGTAAACACAGCTTTATATACCTTTAACTCTGTACATGGTGATGATTTATAATCCCATTATTGGGTGCTACCCAGAAGAGAAGAGGTTCCATTTTGAGACTGGTTCCTCTCCAGGTTCCTCATGTCATCTCAGGGAGTTCTCTCTTGCCTCCGTCGCCACTGGTGTGCTCATTAGACGACTAAATCTACACTCCGGTTTCTCGACTACGCCTGTTGTCAAGTGCTATACAAATAAAACTAAACATTTTCACGAAACTCCAATATATAGAAGTGAAAAGTATGTTCATTTAACATGTGAGGGGATAATCGGGTGCTTTTATGCCTCATCACATTACCAGCAAGATCTTTGGAGAAACCAAGATGAGGCTAATTGCGCAGATTTAAAAAAAAAATATGCCGTAATTACAGACAGAACGAACACATTTGTGTTTATTGGCTGGGAAAAAGGGGACCTGAAACTCATTTCTGTGAACCTCCGTTCACACATTTCCCTGTTGGCATTTCAGGCATCACAAACTCAGATGTCAGTCTGCCAGCCTGAACAAGTAATTATCACACAGACGAGAGCCCAGATCTCTCATTCCTTCCACATACCAGAGCGTGTTTATAAAATGCAGGATGCCTGTTCAGATTTTGCTTTGAAGTACAGCAGCTAGAACCAGATAAGATATAAAAGCGCGCTTAAAAGCCATATCCATATGCAGATTCGAAAGACGTGAATTTGATGTTGAAATGACTAAGAGGAAGGGCAGACGGGGCATTTCGGAAACTCCTTTGATGAGAGAACCGGTGGTGGAGCAGGGTGGCTAAACTGGTGGAAATGACACACTGGTGGGATTTTAAACACTGTACTGTAGGTTGCGCAAACCTACAAAAGGTACCTAACGTACACATTTACACTAATAACATGTAGATTCACTGATCATACAAGGAATCCCAAATGAATTTTGGAGGAGAAAAGGAAAAAAAAACCCTTTACATTTCATCAACTCAAAAAAAAAAAAAAAGTTTTCAATGAGATCTTGTTGTGTCTTTTAACAAGGCACCAAAACAACCGGAAAATGAGTTTTAGTCATGACCATCCCAGGCCCCAGACCGGATTACAACTAAAGCTTTTTAGAATATATGCTTATTATACATCTTAACCTACATCACTATAATTCTGAGCTACTCGACATGAAGGAAAATCTGTGAATCCCAACACATTAAACGTCTTGTTGCGATGAATCAGATTTCTTTGTCTTCTTCGGTTTGTCCTAAGGGTATGCAAATATTTGCACTCGACTGTTAGGCAGGAATCGCATTCAGCAAGTCTGCCAGTCTCTAAAATCCAAATGACATACAAAGTAAAGATTAAGAGCTGGTGAAAACAGTGTGGAAATGCTTTGGAAACATTTATACGAAGCTTTTTAATAGGTTATTAAGAACCGTCGCTAATTTGGTGCTGGCGCCGGACTGGTTTGTGGTGGAGCGCACGAGTAATCGGTCGCTATAAAGTTCAGTCGTTCCATGGTCTGGTTCGGTGCAGTTCACACGGCTGTTAAAATTCTTCTTGGGCCACCTTATGTTTGTAAAAGACTCCAGTGAAGTCAAAACAGACTTGAGCAGTCATTTTCATATCATGTTTCTATACAAATGTGTAATGTACGTCATCCAAGACTGAAAATGTCCAAGTTACAATATTTTACATACATCACCCATCCCCTGCAGTGAGTACTGCTTTGGATGGAATTCCTTTCCCTTGCTTTCTACCCCTCCCTTCTCTCTCTCTCTCTCTCGCTCTTTTGTACTAGGTGTTAATATCTTTACTGCAAAGTCCTAGTCTCCTGTATTACTTCCCCTGCATTTAGATGCCACAATAATAAAGGCAGCATGACCCCTGACCTCTCCAGCTCTTACACTCACAGAGGGCCCCAATCTTCAGATCAGAAGCGGGTATGAAGAGGACCTGAGCCGAGGAGCTGGGGGTCAATAAAATTCCCCGCACGCGGTGCTCACATCTGCATTCTTTGAAGAGAACAGATTCCAACACCATGGCTCGAACACCTTGAATTTAACTAATTGTTTAGACGTTCATAAAACCAAACTCCATCTTGCGCATCGCAAAATACCGGTTAAGTAGTGGTGCATTTGTTCATCAAGACGGAAAAAAACCTCAGCGTTGCCAGTGCCACTGGTTTAAAAAAAATCAATTAATTAAAAATCCGCGTTGAAATTAACTCACAAACACAATGATAGATTTCGGCTTCATTACCATCCACATTTATTTCAGTGATGACCACCGTGCATTTAAACAAATTCTTACGTTCGTAGATCTTTTTTTTCTCCCCCCCCCTGCAATGCCGCACCAGCATCTGTGGCCAGCATACAAGGCTCTGTTTTCTCAATTATCTGCGGTGTATTAATTCCCTTCATTAGCATCAAACCTCGGGGGAACGTCCGTCACACTAATCTGAATATCAGGAACCCTGCTGAGTGTTTCAGTTCAAACATGACCCTCCAGGCTACTCGGCCCTCCCCCTTCCTCTCAGGCCGGAGGAGAGGACGCAGCGAGACGGCCCTGGATGTGCTACTCTCCACTGCTTTCTCAAAAAAATAAATAAAAACAGGAAAAAAAATAGTAAAAAAAAGGTGGTCACATTATCGAGTTATTATGCCTGAGATTTCTTTCAAGTCAGGCAATATTAAGAATACATAAAATGTTAAACTGCAGCATGGGGGGGGGGGGGGTGTTTACTTGGCTGATGGGATTCTGGATAAAGAAAATGACACTCCTTTTTACAGACAATGTGCTGAGACAAGCTTTAAACTGGTTAGCATAACAAACCTCATGTGTCCCAGGAACATGAGAGGAAATTCAGTATGCTTTCAGCCATGAGCTGCTCTCCTCCCCCCCTCACACACACACACACACACACACACACACACACACACACACACACACACACACACAGCTGATAACACCAGGCACAAGAGTGCATCCATGCGTCCCCCAAACCTCTAAGAGCCGTCCATTAGTTCTGTAATTATCTAGTGCTTGCTTAGCCTCCGCTTCAAGGCTAATCACATTGTTTCCCCCGTACACGGTTCCTTAGAATAAAGAGTTAACTGAAGGTGAAGGACTTCTTTAGAAGCAGACAAGCGGAGAGGAAAACATGGATTACAAAATAAACTGGCGATTGCAGAGATGCTGACTGAAGTACTAGGGTTAGGAAACATCGGAACGTAGCTCATTTATTCCGAGAAACATCGTGTGTTATTCAAACTGCCTTAGTGTCCCTGGCCTGAATTTACAGTGCACCTTGTACGCAGCACTTATTTTACTGGCAAGTGTTCAAACACCTCAGCTTCCACTCAAATGTGGAGCGAGTCACAGTTCTGAACACGTGTCCTGTTCACAATTTCCAGCTTCTTCAGTTAAATATTCAGGCTGATTTGAAAAAAAAAAAATTATAATAATAATAATAATAAAAAAATAAATAAATAAATAAAAAAAAAAACCTGAATAAGATTTCAGAACAGAAATAGAAAAGAACACAAGAAAGCCACATTTTAAAGCACGCGCTGACGTGGAGCTATCGCAAAAAAAAAAAATACTTAATGGATTCTGGGAGGCATAATGTTCAATTCAAAATGAGCAATTCCCCTCCATTTGTCAAAACAAATAATGTCCTTGGCCTGAATGGAAGCGAAGCTTTTTCTCCCCCCGGGTTTGGCCTGGAGCAGGCCTCTATAGCCCATCTCGCCCAAAGCAGTGCAACAATAGCGGCTGCAGCAGCAGCATGAATCAGTGAGTCAGAAAAAGGAGGGATACTTTAAACCCTGAGCATCAGCAAGGTCATTACTCATTCTGTCCTGTGCAATTAATTAATGTCTCCACGGTGCCAATCGCCAGCCAGCCCCAGCACCATGGGTCCACCTTCATCAGCGACAGAAGGATGACACACAGATCCTGGACTTCCAGAGACTCATCTTTAAAACAAACCGAGGTGTGTCTTGGGAAAAATAAGGGCTTTGTCTGACAGTGTAACACTGTTGTTCATTAAACATTGTAAGACTGCGGAATAATACAAGGTTTTACACGTGTACACATACTAGTCACACCAATGCCAAAACACCGATAGCCTCGGAAACGGTTTCAGGACAACGTAGCTGTGGATAAACGATAAAATATCAAGTAAATAATGTAAGACTTGAGGGCATGCTGCAATAAGGAAATAACCAATGATGGGTTGATGTGATTGATTTGCCAACGCAAAACAGAGTTACTGCTTCCACATTTGTATTTGTATTTTTTTTTTATCTGCTTGTAGTTATACTTAATGTTGTGGAACAGCGTTCCTGTCATCGCTTATGACTTCACAGCTATAAACAAATAGCTCCTTCACTAGCGTCTCATTTCTCTCTCACAGCTTGCCATGTTACTGTCAAACTACAATGTTCTCGGTCCCAAAGACTTTCCCATGTCCGAAAACTTCAAATCAACAGCTTCATTCATGTGCATTAAACATATTTACCTTACGGAAAACATCGGAAGTTTGGATTAAGGGAATCCATAATATTCCCACTGCATTAATCAATTATTTCATCAATATAACCATGTTGCTCTGTCAGGTTGTTTTTTTTTGCGCAAAAATGAACACGGAAACGATTCAGTTTCTAAAATGTCGCTGCCAAACATCCAGATATCTGGAAAGAAGAAACAATCACAAAGGTGCTAGCCAAGACCCATGTATCTGACCTGTGCCTCATTTTCGCCTCACTTTGTTTGCATGTAGGGAGACGTGGCTGCAACTGATAACACACCTCAGTGCATTGCTTTAAACACCGCTGCTTTGCCCTGCAAATTTCCTGAGTGATAAATCTTGTTAAGAGATCAGACTCTGTGGCTGCACCGCAAACCCATTGCAGAGTGTGTGTGCGTGTGTGACATTCTCAAATCATACCTTCACCCTAAACTCACTTAGAGTTGCTAAAAAAAAAGAAAGCAACCCTCCGGATGCGTGAACTACTTTTTGGAACATTCCAGCATACAAACACTACAACGGACAGTACAGCACGTCATTATTCACGCTTTCACGTCGGGGATGGAAACTGAAACAGTGGATTGAAAATTCAGTGCTTTAATCAATACTACAAACGTGGCAAATAATTCCTAACGTGTCGATCACATTCAGCCATGCACCGGGTCACGCTCATGACACTGAATATTCAGCCTAGAAGTTAACTTACTGGCCAGGAGAAGGCAGGAAAGGGCGATGACGTAAAGTTGTCTCACGGCTACGTCATAATGGTCCATGAAGAGGTCGAGCAGGTAGACAGCCAGGTGGCGTGCCGTGGGGCACAACTGGTAGCGATTACTGAGGACGGCGAGCAGGTCGGCAAAGTAGCGCCTCATTCCGATCTGCGGCGAGTGAGCATGGTATGTGGGTAACTTCAGCTCCTGCGGACAGACACGGGGGCAATAAAAGATATTAGTGCTGGGTGATGGTATAGAGATGCCGTGTGACCAAGGGAAAAAAAAAAAAAAAAAAAAAAAAAAACACAAAATCAAAGAAAAGGAGGGAAAACAAATCCTTCAGGACAGAAAATTCTTAGAAATATCTCACAAAGGGGTATTGTTACATGTTAGCCTTATCTACCAATAAGATTATAAAGAATAACTGAAGCAGGATTATACCACAGTGCTCTTGAGCGCTTGATTAATTTCCTATAACCGCAGCTCTGACAGTAGTGATGACTACAAGACAAATCACAGGTTTATATTCTGTATAGATTTGTATGGTGGAGACTCACACAATCTAGTCTACGCCTATCAATAAACAAATAATTGTTATTTGACAAAGAAGAATGGTTATGTGAAAGCAGACGAAGGAGACATTTATTAGACGTATGCAAAGAAGGTTCCAGTTTCAGCACTTTGTAACAGTCGAGTTTTCCACCACAGCAAAGTCTTCAAGACAGAGGACCATGCTTTGAGGGAACACGAAAAGCTGTGTGTTTTTTTGGCCCACTTTGCTGTCATGTGCAAACCTCAACAGATTCACATACTCGCCCACCACAAGTACGAGCATAAGCATAAGCATGTCAATAACACAGTGGCTTCTGATTCTGATCTTCTCCAGCACATCAGACTGCTTTATGATGGCTGCTGCAAAGAGCACTGGTTCCTCTACTGGCCCAGCCTCCATGACTCCCAGCCATCTGTCCCTCAGGGCGCAAGGGGCTGAGCCTCGACCCTCTCGAGCAGCCCTTTTTTTGTGCGTCGGCTGTCTGCAATTTAGATGACTCTCCAGCTGCTGTTCTCTCTGAATGCCCAATGAGGTTCTCCAAATACACATCCCTACACTGCTACAGGCCTCTTTTAGGTTCTTAGCCTGAAAACCCCTTTAGTGAGAAGAACTCCCCGGAATTTACTGATAAAATACAATGGCAATAGTAGAGGAAGTACATCCAGCCAAACCGGTTCAATCAATCGCTGTTCTTTGTCATGTTTGTTTTCACTTGGCTCCTTCCAGGGTTGGGTGAGCTCAGGAATGGGCTTTTCGCACATTTAAACGGCACATAAAACAAAAGGTAAACCGCTCAAGCCATGTTCAATTGACAGCAGATGCATTTTAACACCAATTATGACGCACATACCAGACTTATTACTGAGTTTGCTGGAAACATTTATATTCGTCAGTAAATGAAGCCGTCAGTCTAATCTGGCATGTTAAATTAAACACCATTTAAATGGGGCTGCTTCTCATTACAGCCATGTGCAGACAAGCCGGTAAATCCAACAAATTCAGAAACAAGGGGAAGGCAATAAAGACACCATCGGCAGGGGGGAAACGTTCAAGCAGTCAGGCATGGCAAAACAGAGCGCAGACTTCTGCTGATCTGTGCAATGATTAAGTCCATAATTCTGCATTTCATTCCTGAATAATACACACAAGAGGACAGATTATTCTGATTCCGCACACAGTGCAGCAACAATGAATCTTGTGTATGTTTCCACCCAATTCTTACAAATAGCTGCATAGACGGCTTTAATTCACCGCATTAAACTCTGTGCAGGGGTTTTAGTGGCAGAGAAGGCAGCTCAAACAGAAACCTTTTGTAAAAAGCAATGGAGCACAGAGACATATACAGCAAATCACAACCGCTTAATGAAGCGGGTAAAAAAAAAACAAAAAAAAAAACCTTTGCAACAAAAGAGTTGCATTCATTTTTATGCTGTTTTTCACAATGTTAAGTGTGACTTATATCTCAGTACTGTGCCTTTTGTTTAGTCCTATGAAATGGAGCCTCTTTTAAACACCAGCAGAGACTTGAAATCAGTCAAATGCAAACTCTGTTTCAGGATAAACACTGCTTTGCTTATGTGCCACTAGAACTGGC
Organism: Notoglanidium macrostoma; assembly: GCA_030068235.1. NCBI lineage: Eukaryota > Metazoa > Chordata > Actinopteri > Siluriformes > Auchenoglanididae > Notoglanidium > Notoglanidium macrostoma. The sequence goes on along the minus strand of JAQQZR010000011.1, from coordinate 5,731,445 downwards.
TATTACAAAATGAAAATTTAGGCCACTTTTTTTTTTTTTTTTTTTTAATTTTTTAAGTAACCCATGTTCACAATCTAAACACATGCCTTACCATATTGTCTTCAAAGCCTTAAAATAGTTCTGTATATGCACCTAAATGTATAGTTACGTATACGCAGAAATAAACGGCTATCTCTGAAGCTCTAGTGCTTTTGTAGACCAAAATAAAAAGCGAACCAGATTTAGAGCTAATTATTAAATTAAATGCTCTTCTATACCTACTAATAAATGTGTTCATCCTTGCAGGGTTTTTGCCTCTTGAGAAGTTACGGGAAAAACGTTTTTAGTGCCAGATGCAATTAATAGCAACAATTAAACTCAAACTCAAGTACAAACGAACACAAACAGACGGCTTCCACTTTGCATTCCCAGCCGGATGTGGAATTGAAATATAGCCCCGTCATAAACAGGCTAGACAATAAGAGAACGACGCACATGTCCACTTCATGGACAGCAGGCCAGACTGAGAAAACACACATTAGCCTTCACACTGCTCTTGGCACACTGCAAACTTAAACACAAGCCCAGTTGACAAGCTCAGGCCCAATGAAATCTCACAGTTCTCCTATATAACAAACTTCCTTATTCATCCAAATGCCTGTCTTTGTTGAACCCATACATGTGTCTGTACTGATCAGAGAACATTTCTTCCTACATGTAGGTTTGCTGTGTAGCTCTCTGGCACGGTGTAAAATTAGATAAAAGTTTTGTTTTTCCCTCGATAAAACAAGGAAGTTCTACAGCTTGTCACGTTCCCAATGCTGATAATGAGAAAAGTGCCTGGTATTTAGTGATGCGTAAAGAAGGACTGCTGTTCACTCAGTAACCTTTTTCTACAGGACATGCTAAATTTCACACCTTCGCTTCAAAGACAGATGGGAATCAGACCAATCCAAGTAAACATGAACTATCATCCAGCAAAACTAGAACACAATACTTGCAACATGCAATGCATCACAGTACAGTCATGGGGGAACAATTATCAAAAGGTTCTTTCGACAGTTAAGGACCACTTGGAACTCTTCCTGATATGAGAACACCAAATAGACAGAGTTCTAACATGTACCGTAGGAATACAATACCATAGTTCGAAGACATTTTGATACACCGATTAACAAGTGAAATAAGTTAAAGCCATGGGGCAAAGGGATGGATTAAATTTTGGTAGTAAAAAAAATTTTAAAAAGTAAAAAAAATAAGTGTGTCAAAAGTAGAGTGACTGAAAGCACACCTTAATTCGCAGAGCTTGATGGATATCTGAGGCAAGCTGGCTTTTCCACCACTGTCCTTCTGCTTCCATCTTTCCATCCAGAGACGACCCAAGCCTTGAACAAAAAAACAAAACAAACAAAAAAAAAAAAAAAATATATATATATACATACACATACATATATATATATATATATATATATAAAATAAAAATACAGAATTCAGGGTAAAAATATGCCCTTGTTATATTGTAAATATTTTAAGCTATATTTAAAATAGTGTTGTTGTTTTTTTTTTATTAGCCCATTTCCTCCACTTGCTTGTTGTGAGACTTCACAAAGTTTCTAAAGCATCTACTCAGAGGTGCTGTTACGTCACAACATTAAATCCTTTAAATTTCCTGTGAGGTCATCATTAAGCTACTTTCCCCTGCATTAATAGCCTAAATTTAAAAACACGACTACTCAAGTTGCCCTAAAAGTAACATAGCAGTGAATTCCAGTATTAAAAGGACACACTCACATTGACTCTGGCACCACACACACACACACACACACACACACACACACACACACACACACACACACACACACACACACACACACACA
>JAQQZR010000011.1:5714691-5727976 GCA_030068235.1 Notoglanidium macrostoma | reverse complement strand
GCAATCATTTTATACTTGCTGATAAAAAATACTAAACTCCCAATAAACTTATTATGATTATGATGATTTCATTCTTGTTGATATTATGAATACCAGCAGGTGGCGCTCTGTGCACTATAATAGGCGCAGCTGACGCTAGTAGCCTAAATTAGGCTACAGAAATATTCTACTCACTCACTGTATGCAATTTCACAACAAAGTCACAACAAGGAATCAATAAATGTCATCAGAGTGGACTTGGCCTCATTCTTGGCATTACAATATGGTAGGCTACTGGGTTTAGATGCAATGATAGCTAACATTAAGCTAGCTGTTACATCTCCTAACATTGACTGGTTACATTTTTGATTACATGGGGGGGGATAGTTTTTGTAAAATGTACCATTTCCATTTCCTGAAAAAAATCTGTTATGCAATTTATTCTTTTATTCTCTTAGTGGCTCTTGTAAAAGTTTGGGGGGGGGTATTTATTATTAATATCACATTTATTGACAAAGTTATTGTTTATATCACAATTGGAAAATGTATTATTATTTACATCACATTCCAAAAAGGAGTTGCAAAGTTTTTCAAATTTTTAAAAAACATAATGTTGATTTTTCTTACAAAAAAATCAGGCACTTTTTCGACATGATGGCACACCAAATTGTGTGTGTGTGTGTGTGTGTGTGTGTGTGTGTGTGTTTGTATTTTTTTAGATGCAACTGTTTCATGAGCCAAGACATTTAAATATGAATTCTAGTTGCTCTATACTTGCAATTCCATGCTAGCAAATCATAGTTGGTGAAAATCTCAAAGGATGACCACACCTCAGATTGCATTACTTAATTTCACACCTTTATAACAGGCATAATTAGTGTTCTTTTCATAGCATACATGAACAAATCTGTAGTTTTCACAAAATTATGGCCTAACATGGTAATAGTTGTAGCTAATGCCTTAGGAGTTTTTTCTGCTGACTGGTTTGCTAGCGCACCAAACAAGGCTTATATTTTAATATTAGAAGAAAGCCTATTATTTAAAAAATGTTAACATTTCCAAAAGCATAGCTAATGCAGTCACATTTTTCACATTCACAGGTTTTTTTTTTCCATCTATGCCTTTCAAAATTGCACCATTGTTTAGTCTGTCTGACATGTGGCTGCCAAGATAACATACAATTACTATTGATACTATATTCCTCCAATTAAATGGATATATAGTATTTTTGTAAAATAAAAAAAAATGTTGTGCTATGTTTGTATGACTGAATTATTAAGCCATTACCCCTACAATAAAGTTTTTGTATTCAATGAAAGCCTTTTGGTTTATATCCTTAAATACCAAGAAAATGAAACATTGACAAAATGGGTCACCACAGAAGGGAATATTTCTCTGTTTTGAAAATAAGTCGTATCACCTTTCAGAGGATAGTGTGAAGGCTGTGCAATATCATTATCCTTCATGTCATGTAATATCACTTTCAGTCGCATTAGCACCATGTGGTGTTACTACTGCCCACTCATCTGCTTAAAGGGTGTTATATACATCTGAGATATCCAGAGCTGCTTGTGTGTACTGATACTACAGGCTCATGTTCAGACAGCCTATTATATCATCCTATTAAAACATTTGCAAAGACCAACTGATTCACATGCTTCAGCTCTCATAGCATGCATGGTTGCTTCAGTGGAGGTCCCACAGAAAACTGGCACAACACACACACACACACACACACACACACACACAAAATAAACCAAACCAAAATAAACCTTGGAGGATACACATCCACACTTGCTCTTTAATTATCTCAATGCTTCCAACAGCAAAGCTAAGGAAACTGGAAGCTCCTGACACATACTGAATTCAGGACCGAATCATCTGTAAGTGTTTGGTAACCATATAAAGGCTTCTAATCCAAAATCAATTTAAAATGAGATAGTATTAATGACCTCATTTAACCACTCTGTTTAAAGATGTATGATCTTCCCAAGCCTTCTCCAAAAGTCCCTAGCCCTATCTCTCTGATGATAATGTTATGAGCCTGGGGGAGTTATATATAACTGGCCCTGTGACTGGACTGGCCATTCAAACTGGATTCCAGAGGCAAGCTCACCATACAGCCAGACCAGCACCTGCTGTAAAAGCTAACTGCCATGCTGCTACCTCGACTCCTATGGGGCCTGGATCCTATAAACTGAGCCAACTCTCAGCAGCTAAAAATTAAGGTCTGATTCATTTCCAGAACTTATTTTAACACAGGTTTTCAGACAGTGATTGGCCTAGATTCTTATTTTAGCGATCTAGAATGTAAAAAAATATACAATACATTAAAGAAGTATGACATTTTTATTCTTTACTTTTTCAATAATGCAGCAGAAATTACAGGAGTTTCTGTACAATCTGGTTTGAAGATTTGCAACAGGTGGGTATTTTGGATGTCATGAGTTTTAAATCATCTTGGGAGCAAGAGAGCTTCTTGTATATTACCAGCAGCTGTCATCCTGTAATATTCAGTTTTCCATATAACTAGCAAGACATAAACACTCAGAGAGAACTTGATACTTTAGGTTGAACAGTATAAAAATGAATATGAATTAAAGAAGGAGCAAGCACAAGGTCTTATAGAGTTTAAACCAAACAAATCACTGATTAGCATGTCTCCCTTTTACAGTTTTTGTGATGTTGACTAGTAATGTGTATTCTTTTTCCTTTCTGGAGGACAGGAATCAGCAGAAGCAACTTATCAGTATCAGAGCTCCTTCTCTGTTCCACAAACTTCAGAGTACTGGTCATCCAACTACAAGTCTGACTACACTGGAATAAAAAAATTAATTCCAGATTATTGTTTTTTGCATATACTTTCCAATTTTTTTTGCCACGCGACTATGTCAGAGGGCAAATTTCAAACTGACATTTTAAATTATGGCTCTCAGTCATCATTTTCATTAAAAGAAAAAGCCTTTGAGCTTCAAACAACAAGAGGAGATAAGGAGGAGAGTAGCCCAGCACTGGCTGATGATGCCTTGGATGACTCATCAAGTTCATATTGCACTGCCCTTTGTTCACTCAGTGATTATAGTGAGGCTTTGGAAGATGAGACACAGACAATCTGTACTGACCCACCACAGGAGAATGCTTCATCGGAGTCCTCACAATCTGTAGCTGTTTCTGGTCGAACCTTGACAAATTCTTCACATGAGAACACTGATTTACTTCAAGAAGTCAAAACAAAGCAGAAGGATGGTAAAGTAACTTCACAGGATGCTTTAAGTAAAGAACCAATATTTGGCCAAAATAATATTTCTGGCAAAAATCCTGTTTATATAGAAACTAAACAATTTTCATCAAACCCTAAAATAACAATTTTAAATGTGAATCTTATAAATATAAATTCTGTAGACGCGCCCCAAGACAGTATTCCCACAAGTACAGCTGACCCCACACCAAAGGATTATTTCAAAAGTAAGAAGGATGCTGCTCAGACTGATACCAAACCTGTTCAGATTGTTGGCTCCCTGGAGTACAAAATTACCCCAAATACTATTTTAATGAGAAGTAAAGGAAATACATACAACCAGGAAAGGAACCAAGAACACAGTAATGTTAAGCCTGAAGAACACTCCACAACACTTCAACAAAGCTCCAGAAATGCTCACTATAAACCCTCTACTGACTTCAAACTGAGCACTGGTGAATCTACCATCAGTAAAATGAAATGGGAGAGGGAGGAGCAGGGTATAAGGGTTGGAAAAGAGCAGGCAGAGCTGCCACTCAATACTGGAAATAGAAAGCTGCCTGCAAGCTGCACCTCAACACTCACAGCCAACAAGCAGAAGTCAGGAATACTGCCACGTTGTTATTCCAAAAGTCTCCTCTCAACAAGGAACCAACACCAGTCCCAGAGCACTCCTGTTTCCCGAAGGTTGAAAAAGCAGAACGGACAAGGCACCGGGCTGTCCACAGCGCTTCCACCAACACCCTGCAGTAGCTCCAGGCAACACTGCCGCTCTGCAGACAATACCAAAGGAAAATTCAGCATGGCTACAAAGGTAGCTGGGACAACCACAGAAGTAAGAGGCCTTGCTGCACTGGAATATACAAAATCATCACTCCCTGTGACTAACTACCTGGATGTTTTCAACTCCACTTGTTGGTCCCCAACTCAGCTCTCTTCTGATAGAGACTTTTATGATTGGTCCAAGGATGTCTTGTCCTTCAAGATGCCAATGATATCAACAAACAATAACACTTCAGCATGCTCAGAGGCTAGCAGTTTTGAATGCATTGATGTGGCCTTGGAAAACCATGAAGAAGTGGACAGAAATACAAAGACAGTACCAAAGAGACAGATTCACCTGAAAAGACGGGACAAAGCAGAGTCTAATGATAGTGAAAAAGACATTATTCCGTCTACACCTAGCCGGCCTCGTGACGCTCTCCAGCGTCAGCATAGTACCCCTGCTGCCTTTCATCAGGATTCACATGGATCTGAAACAAAGCCTGGGCAAACAGGGCAAAAGCAGAAGCTTCAGAAATCATTATCTTTGGATGAAACATCCAGCAAAACCAAGATGGCTTCTTGCATCATTAAAAATGTTCTTTCAAAGAGGATGCAACATGAACAGAACCTTCACAGTGTGGATGTTCCTGATCAAACCTTCTGCCCTATCAAAGCAGATGGCACAGTCAATAATACTGATTACCTGACTTCTTGTGCTAAGGAAGAATGCACTGAAAGCATTAAAGTGAACTTGGCTACAGTTCCTCTTTTAAGTACTTCATCCCAGAGTCCAACGCTGACAACTGACTCCCAAACAATGAGCTCTATCAAAGAACATATCAGTATCAGTTCCAAAATACTTCCCAAACTGATAACTAAACATAGTTTCAACCCTCTGCTTGGAGGCCTAGGCAGGACACAGTTGCAGGGAAGCAGTACTGAAATAGCTGCCTATTCTGAAATTGAAAAAGAGAAGCTGAGTCCCAGTAAGGAGACAAACCAGGGCAGTGGAGAGAAGCTATCCTGTGACTCAGCAAAAGGTAAAGCATGGAACTTGAGTGCAGTGACAAGCGGAGCTGTTGGCAAACAAGCCACAGTGAAAACTACACCTGAGGAATGTGTCAATGTGCAGGGAGCCCAGAAACAACACTATGTCAAGGATCAGCCTATTGAGAAGAAAGAGAAACCAGGTGAGAGGAAAGAAATTACACAAAGTCCCACAGTGTCTGCCTGGCTAGCTTGTAATCTGGATGCGAACACAGTGGATAATGTCCTGTCCCAGTCTGCTGAGTGTAATCTGGAAAAAGATCAGGATAGTGGCAAGGGAGAACTTAGGCCCCCTGGGCAGTCAGTAAATATGGGCACTCAGAGCCAAGGAAAATTCAGAGCAATAGCCCCTGTGCATGTGGTGAGGGATATGCGTAGCCTAGTGAAAAACACATACAGTCTGTCATTCAGGGGGCCCAGTGAGGCAGTACAAGGGCTAGATGACACAGTCCCTAGTTTTGCAACAGCAGCACCCCATCCAGTTATCAGCAAAAGGGAGAACAAAGTGTATGGGCACAATCAAGATGAAAAACTACATGTGCCAAAGGCAACACTACCCCATGCATTGGACAGAGCCATGGATTTGGCCTCTATTGATACCACTTCCAGAGAATGTGCAATGAAGGCTGACTCAATCCTGGAATCAAATGACAAAATTCTCCATACTGGACTTACAAAGGTCAGCCCAATTAGTTCAGCCCAGTCGAACAGCTGTGGATTGTCTAAATCCCCAGAGGCACATGACAGCCTAACATCTATCAACCAAACAAATGTGCAATGTAGCAACACATACATAAAACAAACAACTAGCAGAATACAGGCTCATAAGGGGACCTTACCTAACACATCTAAAAATGAGCAGTCTGCAGACACCAGGAATCTAGAATGTGAGAAACCTAGAACCTTTGCTGTGCATCCAATGCAACCACTGGCAACTGCATCACTGTATTGTCTACCTGTAGAAAGTTCTGACCAGCAGGGCAGCTGTAAGCTCCAGAACCAAGTAGACAGTCATCAGAACCCAGACCTACCTGCCAAATCACAAAACTCAGCTGGGCCTCCCTCTGCCTGTATCTTAACTGTTGCTCCGGCGCCAGTGTTCCCATCATATTTCTACAAACCTAATCTACTAGGCTACCAGACAATTTCTCCAAACATGGGGACAGTTAGTTATGTTCAAGGCCCAATCTTACTGCCAACGCAACCTCACAACCAGCCTGCAACAGCAAGTGGTCCTGTCCACACGATAAAATCGTTATCTGTGGAAGGAAGACTTCTATCTCAGCCATGCACAGCAGATGGCTACCCAGTAACGCAAGAGTCATCTAAGCAGATGGAGAATGGAGATACCAGCCAGAAAATGCCTTCTCCAGATACCCAGCCATGCACAGCTTTCGTCACAACCTTGGGTACTGAGGGCATACATGGAGGTGCTAGTATACTGTATCCGGAAATGGGTGGAAGTCAGCATGCGTCAAATCCTCGACACATGCTGCTAGACCCTGAAACTGGACAGTGCTTCTATGTAGACATGCCACACCTGCCACAACGCAAGATGCTCTTTGACCCAGAAACCTGCCAGTATGTTGAGGTAGTAGTTCCACAGCAAACTTTGTCCAGTACTGTTATGACAACCCCCTGTGCCATACCTTTCCCCTCACTTCACATCCCAGCCATGTACACTCCACATTGCCTGTCTTATGTCCAGACACACCATCAGGTGCTGCCACCACCAGAACCGTGAGAGTTGATACAGAGGTCTATACAACCTGTTTGAACTGGTTGACCCACAGACTCCTAGTTCTGGACACAGAATATATCAAATTTGCATAATGTTAAATAATGTTTAATAACATTGCATCATGTCAATAATTTGCATACCTGAGTACAAACTGATATGTCTACCTCTGGAATTAGTAGCTACATTGATTGCATTAATTCTGAAGTATGCACACATACACACATGAACAGAACAAAGCAATCTTCAACAAAAGCCATGAATGTAAATGTAACTCAGTCTCACTAATACTAAATCAAAATCATACATGAAACACCATAAATCTTTTATTTTAGTTCAAAAACAAATGTTTATATTTTATATTCTTAAAGAGCACCAAGAACATGTCCTCATTTACTGCAATTTTGCACATTTTATTGTGTTTGTGAGAACATCTGGTCTTCATAGTATAGAAATTAACGTTCACCTACCAGTTCAACAGTGAATGTTAAGGACGAAGGAGCTTCGCTCAACAATTATAACCAGGTAATTTTGAATGTTTGGCATGTTAAGTGTAGATAGGTAGGGGTGTCAGTGGGGCTTAGATCAACTGATGTATATTATTGAATCTACATATTGATAGAAGCACTTGCTTTGTACCACTTATAAGAATACTATGAGAACTATGACAAACCTGCACAGTTTATTTTGTACACATTTATATTGTCTGTATCATTTATATAAGAAATACTTCCTTGGAAATACTGTAATAACACGTGTTTGGTCACTTTTCTATGGAAACTTGCACATGGGTTTATTCCTTTTAAGAAGCCAATAGTCTTACTAATGGCTACTCATGCAAAAAAAGAAAAAAACCTAACCAGACTTAAGTTATGTATGCTGTGAATGAGAAAATGTAGATCTGTCTACATTTCATTTACATCAATGTAATCAATTATACATATTCACAGAGGAACAGATCCATCTACTAGAATGTAAATCATCCTGAATGCTTATTTTTACATCTCCTTTCTCAATAAAACGTATGACATTGTATTGGAATGTCAACCATTTCTAAGTCTTCTTGAATATTAGATTTTTTTGGTCAGTAGTGAGTAGTGAATTTTTGTATATAAAATTTGAATAAAACACACGACTAATAAAAACAACTTATTTTGCTTGCATTTATTTTAGCATAAAAATAAAATGTATTATCTTGTATCAGATTCCAGTCTGAGGCAAAAGTCACTTAATTTGGCTCTGAAACTTTGGTGTCAATTTTTGTAATGAATTTTCTGTACTTAATAATCAGTGCTCATAACATAGCAAAAGCAATAAATAGATTCATTAACAAATGAAAAAGGGTTTTCGGATATGAAAATTCAGCAGTGTATAAAATATATGATACAATGACACAGGAGAATACAAGTCTACACTTTGGTACAGTCTGCAATCTCTTGAGTGTTCTTCACTGCTCTTTCATCATTCTTATTGTTCAGTTCCTCACAAGAGCTTCTTTTGCGCCGACGCAAATGAAAACCTTTAAAAGTGGGGCAGATGGGCAGGTAGCGAAGACAACCAAGCTCCTTTACCATTCCCATGCCAACTGGGAAATTATATGTGTCTGAACTGACACCACCAATTTCTGCGGAGTCTTCAGCCTTCCAGTCAGTGAGACCACGCTCTTTTTTTGTGCCTGGATAAAAATACAGATCATCAGTAGCACAATGACCAGGGGTGGACACAGTACAAAAATCCAGTACTTGAGTGAAATAAGAGACACCTTTGGTAACACGGTACATGAGTAAAACTAGACGTCTTCTATTTTTACTTTACTATTGCTTATAACTACACTGAATTATTTCAGTTATTATTATTTTAGTTATTATTTCAATTAGAAGTTCCTAGAGACTTTTCTGACCATCAGAACAAAATCATTTGTGTTTATTAAAACTGGTATAAATCATAGAGAATTACATGTACTTAATTAGTGTCCACTCAGGCACTCAGGCAGGAGGATTAAAATCATGGTGGGAAAAACATGTTTTTCACCCTTCCGAGTGCCTCAGATTTCATCAACAATAATTAATGACTGATAGGTGTTGTGAGTGTATCAGGTCACATTCTTAGTCTTCATTCTATCTATAATATAATTATATACCTGGAATAGTGTTGTCCAGCAGAAATGCTAAGAATCCTCCAACAAACATCTCCGTGGTCAGGAGAACTGTAAGGATTTGATCCAGCTCTTGGACACCTGAATAAATCACGTTAAAGCAAGTCATTTTAATATGTAATCTCTCTAAACTATAGCTCAGTGGCCTTAGTATAACACTTACTGTAAACATTTACTATTCAATAACTGCTATAAATTAATCAGTAACTTCAGTGAACCTAATGGATTTATGTAGCTTGAAGAGGGAAGAATGTAAGCTGATTAAAACAAGACTTAAAATCTAAAAGAAAACTACACAGACCTGTCTTGATGCTACCTGGATGAGTTTCCAGGTAATTGGGCAACATAAGGCCAGAGAACATGGAGAACCCCAGTACAAAAAGGTTCCGTGAAGAGTTCAGATCCACACACTGCAGGTTAGACAAGCCCACAGCCGTGATCATACCTGTTCAAAAAGCAAAATAAAGCGTAAAGTGTCAGTAAAATTTATCCAAAACATATAATTTACTAGACATTTGAATAGCACTGGATATATAAAAAAAAACGCTACTTCTATTACAATTGTAGGTAACATTTTACAACACGGTTCAAACACTCATCATCTGTCTTAGGAGTTAATGATGTTAATGACTGAAATGTTACTGTATCCTTCATCAAGCGTTAATAATGATCTGGAACAGTAAGTGAAACACACATTAATTCTTTACTAATAACTGAAGTGTTATTGTGTCCTTTCTTGTGAGATAATGATGATAGTAAAGGGGAAAAAAACTATTTATATTTTTTAATTTCACTTATTTTACCCACTTATATTGTAGAGTGCTGGAGTAGGCTACATTGAATCAGCTAGTAATTATTCAATAGGAAGGTAGGTAAGAAAACATATGATGAGAATTAATTTGCAGTTAACTATTAGTTCTTTAGGAGATCTATAACAATTAATGAGTAATTAATAAGTAATAAATTCTTCACTCATAATGAACTAAAAACAACTACTTTTTTATTACTTACTGAGTAATTACCCAGTATTCATTAGTAGTTAATAGGACTGAATAAGGTGTTTATATATTAGCACTCATTTGCTCCTGCTTAGCCCATGCAGTTGCCTATGAGTTACTGAACAATGTTACAATGTTGTAAATGTTACCCAACAGTGTTTGCCCATAACAGTCTGTTGTTGGTCATCGTGTGCAACAGGAAGTGAAATAACAGAAATAATGCCTACATGCCCTGTAATGCCATTACAAATGAGTTGAGCCTTGAAGCTGTCTGGCGCCACACTGCCCCGCTGTGGACACAACTTGCCTCTGAACAAACCCCACAACAGCTCTTACCAAACAAGGTGCAGAACAAGCCTCCAAGCACTGGGTCTGGCAGCGAGGCAAACAAGGCCGTGAACTTCCCAATGGTTCCCAATAGCAACATTATGATAGCCCCATACTGCACCACTCTCCTACTGCCCACCTGTGCAGGAACATAGAGGACTTGTGCAAGTTTTTCTAAACATGTCGGTACACTTCTGTCTATTTTATTTCAGGCCAGTCATGGGTAAGTTCTATTGCAGTTCATCTCAGTTTTATTACACATCAGCACCCTGGGAGGACAAAGGCCAGAACATAGATGATAACACTGAAAACCTAAGAAACTAAAGACACACTACATGAATGAGCATTAGGGATACATTTATCAGTGCATTATCTGCTCTACCCTTTGAAGTAAAGTTCTAATAACTGTCAAATAATGGAACGAAACAGTTTAGCATTCTTAGTTATAGGAGAGCATTATGTGTGATACTGTATACAATTACTCCACCTTGGTAATGCCAAGCACCCCAATATTAGGACTGGAGGAAGTGGAGCCATTTCCTGTTCCCAGTAAGCCTGCTATGATGCAGCACACACCCTCCATGAAGATCCCTCTAAAAGAAACAAGAAGGAAATGTATCCATGTCAGTGTCACCATACAATGTGTATTTAATGCATGTATTGTTTTGCAGAATAACTCTTCTCTAAACCTGTTGATGGCATGAACAGGAGGTGGAGGAGCTCCAGCAAGACGGGCACATGCATAGTAGTCTCCAATAGACTCCACTATGCCAGCTAAAGTGGCACTGAACATTCCCAACACACCAGCTACCGTCACTATGGGTAAGCCCCATTGACCTGGGCCACAAAACATCCAAAGTGATACATTTGATTTCAGGAGGCCAACTGACATACAGCACAATCATCACACAGCAGCACGTGAGAGCTCTATGTCAATATGAATAAGCTATGAACATCAGAGCATTTTCATTCCATAGTTTCTGAGTGATATGCGTTGAAATGAACATTCTGATCACTTCAAAGCATGGCTTTCTGCACAAGTGAATTCTCATTTTGAAGTTTTTTATTTTAATTTTTATGGCCATGTATTATAAAAACATATACTCAGAGATAAGCAAGACATGGCGGGTTCTTGCTGCTTAAAGGTACAGTTTGTAATAATTAAAAGTCTTCCTAGACTATATTATATTATATTATCCTAGACTGTAATATTCATATAATTTGAAAGAAACCTAAGCCAAACTGTTATTCATTATTTATACATGCAATGGTTGTGGATAGTTTCATTATGTCAGTCTTCTGTTAACATTTTATGGGCCCATAAATTAGCTCCAAAGCTATTAAGGTCTGCCCCTTTAAATGCAACCCACAAGACGTTTGCATGTTTTTCAGCTGGTCAAAGGCTTTTCAGTGTTTTCATTACAATTGGAATTCTCCTTCCAGGCAGAAGAAGGTTCAAAAATACAAAGTGACTCTTTTAGATTCGTTATCGTTATCACCTCTGGCAAACAGTTTGCAAGAGCATTATACTGTTACTGATGTGTGAGAAAGAATTCTTCCCAATTTAATTTTACACTTACAGGGATAGGGCATGCGAAACCATGGCGCTTGGGACATGATCTCCCCCCTGGCATCAGTTCGAGCCTTGTAGCCATATTTCTCTGGATCATTGGGCAACACATCCGTCAACGTGAGGATATAACACACGAACCACACCAGCATGATAGCCATAATGATCTACCAAAACAAAGCACGACAGAGATATTGAGAATTTTAATCAGTTGCTGGACCAATAATTCATTACAATTTATCAGTAAACGTTATCGTTGCAGATATAACTGGAATATGATACGAGTGTAATGAACTCAGTGCTGCGTTCCAGTGAGACAGGTTTATAGCCTACTAGGTCAGATTGACAGAGACCAGAAGTGCACACAAGAGCAGTCATGAAGGTTGCCAGGCAATGTGGCTATGTTTAAGGGTAAATGTTGCCTCATACCGGAAACATCTTGAAGATCTGGAAACGGGAGGTATGGCAGCCTTTCTGTCTAGAATAAAAGGGAAATGGGACGGCCCAATTTCTGAGATACTGAGCAAAAAGCAAAATGAAGAAGATGCATCTGGAGAGACAGAGCACACACATGACAAGCTGATAAGCATGTATGGAAAGCTAACAGTGACGAGTGAGAAATTGGCTCACACGCTTGACCATTTAAACATGATGCTTCTAAAGAAACAGATTCACTAAATCTAATGTGTGAATGCTTGAGGCAAGATTTATCCCAGCCTAGAAAAGTATAACATCTCAAGCAATTCAGTGCTCATTAATTCTTTTCATTCATGTAAAGCAGTAATTTATCCTTATAGACCAATAACCTAGCTTTGTTCTTAATAAGGATGGACAGGACGTTAAAAAAAACATTAAGTCCAGTTAAAGTCTAAGTGTCTTTACAGCAGAGAGAGGCCCCAATGACTTCCTGCACGGTCTCCTGCCGTTTGGAACACGGACAGACCGATCAGTGACACGGTGGGGGTGACAGTCAGAGGCCCGATGGCATTGAGCAGGAGTCCAGGAATCCCCGCCAGTCCAATTACCACTTCCACAAGACTAGACACAATAATGGCCCCCTGGATCTGTAGGCAGGAAGTGTATAGGTTACATGACTGGGATTGCATTGTTTAGGTATTTTGGTCAGAACTCAAAGAGCTTAAAAGTCTTTGTCTAACATCATATTTTCAATCATATTAAACCTGAATTGTGTAGTAAAGACAAACAATACTTAGTAAAATACATATTGTACAATACATACAGTACTTACATTGTAAATAAAGAAATCTCATGAGTCAGACTTCTAGCTTTCATTAGCGTCTTTTTTTAATTTTTTTTACTAAACTTTGAATAGAAACTGCCCTCTATTCATAGGAAGATTCATTTGACTGACATTGCAGATGTCCATCCATCCCATCCATTATCTATACCGCTTTATCCATCTGGGTCGCGGGGAAGCTGGAGCCAATCCCAGCATCTTCGGGCGAGA
>JAQQZR010000011.1:5669290-5706948 GCA_030068235.1 Notoglanidium macrostoma | reverse complement strand
TCAACTAAGTAAAGAGAAACAACAGTCCATCATTATCCAGTCTCTTTTAAAGTCATAAAAATAAAGAAATAATTGAAGTAGAAGGCGTGTCCAAACTTTTGACCGGTAGTGTAGATGCAGGAAAGAGTCTCAGCTATGGTCTATAAGTGTCTCCAACCATGTCAGACATTACAGTAATTGAAGCATACGGTAATTATAGCTAATAGAAACAAGATAGATTGTTTTATGTCTTGCACAAAATTTCCATTAAAGCTATGTGTTGAAGGTTGCAAGTAACTGAGTTTATTAAACTGTTGGGATGAACTGGCATCTCATCTGGAGTGAATTCTCCTGCCTCGTGCTCAGTGATCCTGGGATAGTCTCCAGATCCAAAACAACCCTGATCAGGAGAAAGTATGTTTGTGTGAATGTGCTTCAAATTTCTCCCTCTACTACATAACCACCAGAGGGCAACACAGGCTAACTCTTTCCCACGAGATTCCTCCCTGATATAAGATCACCTCAATCATGCATGACTCAGGGTCATTAAATTCAAAGGGAATTCAAATCATTTAGTAGACTGGATATAATATAATTACAATGTCAAAGAAATATGCTAAACCCTTTTAAGTATACTAGAATAGCTCACAGGGAGGGATGGAATGACACCACTGTTACACAACAGAATATTCATCAGTAGACGGTCCTAGTTTGGATGTGTATATACATGCCGTGCGTGCATGTCTACATGCTAGTGCTGCTTCCCAGTTGAGGATTTTAATCCGAAAAAAGTCTTTAGTAGGATAAAAAGAGATGCACAACCAGACACACAAAGTTCCGTCTGGGATATGGACTGTGATGATACAAAAGTCTTAGCAGGACTAAGTCTCACAACTTTGGGAGAAATTTCATGAAATATATAAAAGAATATTAGTGTTATACAGAACAGGCAGGAGATATAAAAATCAACCAGAAAAATATATTCAAAACTTCCGAAGAAGGTGTGAGGTTTCAAAAAAGAAAAAGTTAAAAGGGAAAGAGAGGCTGGTTAATAGGCAGTTGGAGGAGGTCCAACAGGAAATCATCAATATACAAATTACACACACACACACACACACACAGGAAACATTAGTCATTCATTAAAATGCTCTGATAGTATCTCAATAACCGTCTTCCAGGCTTGCAGTCAATAAAATCACACGGCCAGTCATTTAAACAAACACCTATAACACCACACCAACACCTTCTTAAATAAAGAAAAAACTTTTTTATTACATCCCAATGAAAAAGTAAACATGACACATCACGACGAAAGGAGCAATGGTTAACAACTGAGTGACCTACATGTCACGCCCATATTCATCCAGTCTTACTGGCCCCCGTTGAAAAGAACAATGATTCATGTGTTCCCTTCCTAGAAACAAGTGTATTCCCCAAGAACATGCAAAACACGTTTAAAAGGTTGTGGAAAGGTAAGTGAAAACAAGGCTTTTTGTGCACTTTATTGGGCACGCCTGGACATTAGCATTTCTCTGATGTTGTCCTCTGCCTCCTTCACGCTGCGCTCCAGGTATGTCTTCTTTTGCTGTAGAGAAAAGAGAGACAGGTAAGACTTGTGATATTGTGTGAAAGACCATGAAATAAGGTCTAACTATGCACTCTAGCAATCACAGATTGCTGATAATACACTATGTCCAAAAATATGTTGATTTTCCCATCACACTCATATGTGGTTCTTCCTTAAACTGCTGCAACAAAGTTACATGCACACAACTGTATAGAATGTCTTTGTATACAGTAGCATTACAATGTGCCTTCAATTGAACTAAGAGGCCCAAACCTGTTTCAGCATGACAATGTCCCTGTGTACGAAGCAAGGTCCATGAAGACATGGTGTGTTAAGGTTGGTGTGGAAGAACTCGAGTGGTCTGCACAGAGCCCTGACTTCAATGCCAATGAACAACTTTGGGATGAACTGGAACGCCCACTGCACCCCAGGACTCCTCGTCTAACATGTGTTTTTCAAACCCTAGTGTTTTTCACTTGCCTAATGAAAATCGTGTACTAACAAAGTGGAAAAAGTGACTTTTTGATTTTGTGAATCTGGACAGGGAGGTAGAGCAGAGAGAGTTTTGAGAGGGAGAGATGAGTCAGCATATAAAAATCTTAAATCTGCAGATGTTTTCCAAATTTAACAGTCACTGCTATAAGCAGAATCTATCAGCAAGTCCTGATAACATCATCAATCAGCTCAAGCCTAAAGACACCAGTACCACCAACATTCTTAGGACCACGATGCACAGTGATGTTACAATCTAAACAATATACCAACTGAAATCCCTGGTCCAACTAATCAATGATCTATTCATCTAACTGCCCATCCACCCACTCATCCAAACTTGCGTCCATTTTATTAACCAACCGTCCGTCCAATCAACCACCCAACCAACCATCCATGCAATCAGTCTGTCCTTCCATCTAAGCTCCTGACCAACAGTCCATACATCAACACATCCAGCCATATTCTAATAAAAAAGATGGATAGAAGAGGGTGTGTATTATTAACTGCTTGCCCTGAATATACAGTATGTTCACTCTATGTATGGAGGTCAGATTAAAAATCATATGGCAATGTTACACCTAATTTAAACGGCACATATGCATATCTGTAGTCATTTGGTACCCATTCTCAGAAAGTAAGGCTACATATCTTAATAGTATCATACAAACATGTATCAGGATACATTGGTATTCCAGACAATTTTGAGGATACCGTTTGTTTCCCATGCATTGTAACATGATGTCATTATGACTGCATTATGACTATTAAAATGTATAGACTTCTCATGTCTAAACCCATCTACAAGTATGTACTACAAACTAATCTTCTGGATTAGTCGATGACATAGTAAATACTTTTAAGTACAAGGTCATTGAATGCGAGTTAAGACATAGCTTATAGACAATGGTCGGAAAGCTTTGAAGAGTTGCTAACAGAACGTGTTGCATTTGAATGACGTCTCCGCGTCACCCTGCAGGACAATTATGCTTCCCAAAATAGTTGGCAGAAATTCACTAACACTTTATAGGCAGCCAAAAGAAAAAAAAAAAAAAAAAAAAAACGGTTCTCAGTGATGTCTCTGCTCTGACTCCTAGTGGATATAACTTTTTAATGTAGAAAAGATTCGCAGGTAAGTATGTGAACAATGCTGTATGTATGCAAGTATGTCAACAATGCCGCTCAAGTAACAGTCAGGTGCGCAAACTAGTGAAATGCTTACTACAGTCTACGTAATAAATCATAATTACATCACTCTTCTATGAATTTCTTTTAGTTTGTTGAAGACAACAACAGATTAAAATACTCCTTTAGTACAGATACACAAACATCTAATGACCAGGTGCTGTGTCTGACCACGGCTGACACGAGGAAAACTCTTCACAGAGTTAACCCACAAAAGGCTGCTGGACCAGAGAACATACATGTGAGAGTGCTCAGAGAACATGCAGACCAGCTGGCAGATGTTCTCACGGACATATTTAACATCTCCCTGAGCACTGCTGTCGTTCCGAAGGGCTTCAAATCCAGCACCATCGTTCCCGTGCCAAAGAAGTCTTCAGTGTCCTGCCTCAATGACTATCGTCCCGTTGCACTCGCACCCATCACGACAAAGTGCTTTGAGAGGTTTGTCATGAGGCACATCAAGACCCTGCTGCCAGCCTCACAGGACCCCCTACAGTTTGCTTATCACCCCAACTGATCTACAGATGACACCATTGTCGCCACTCTACATCTGGCCCTCACCCATCTGGACAACAAGGACACTTATGTACGAATGCTCTTCATAGACTTCAGTTCAGCATTCAACCCAACCATTCCTCAGCACCTTACTGGGAAGCTGAGCCTGCTAGGCCTGAACACCTCTCTCTGCAACTGGATCCTGGACTTTCTGACTGAGAGACCTCAACAGAGACATCAACTAGGAACAGTATCTCCATCACCACCACACTGTCATTGGGACCCCCCAGGGCTGTGTGCTCAGTCCACAACTGCTCATTCAGCTGACTCATGACTGTGCAGCAATGCGCAACTCGAACCACATCATAAAGTTCGCCCATGACACGACAGTGGTGGATCTCATCAGCAATGAATGACAAGTCAGCATACAGAGAGGAGGTGCAGCAGCTAATGGACTGGTGCAAAGTCAACAACCTGAACGTGTCTCTGAACGTAAAACAAAACCAAAGAGATGATTGTTGACTTCAAAAGAGCACCGAGTGACCACTCTCCACTGAACATTGAAGGAACCTCTGTGGAGATCGTCAAGAGCACCAAATTCCTTGGTGTTCACCTGGCGGAGAACCTCTCCTGGTCCCTCAACACCAGTACCATAGCAAATAAAGCTGGGCAGCATCTCTACTTCCTGTGAAGGTTGAGGAAATCTCCCACCACCCATCCTCACCACCTTCTACAGAGGGACTACGGAGAGCATTCTGAGCAGCTGCATCACTGTCTGGTATGGAAACAGCACCGTATCGGGACACAAGACCCTACAGTGGATAGTGAGAACAGTTGAGAAGATCATCGGAGTCTCTCTTCCCTCCATCACACCACACACGCTGCATCCACAAAGCTACCAGCATTGTGGACGACCACACACACACACCCCTCACACACACTCTTTACCCTACTGCTATCTGGCAAGAGGTACCGAAGCATTTGGGCCCTCACTGCCTGACTGTGTAACAGATTCTTCCCACAAGCCATCAGACTCCTGAACACTCAGGGACTGCACTGACCCTCACTCTCTCACACACTCACATACACAATGAATACCTTCAACTACCTCTGCAATTTTTGCACATACAACTTGGATTAGCGCTGCACTGTCTTGTCTTGTTATGTCTGCACTCTCTGCAGTGTTTGCACATGTTGCACACATGTACTTTATGTTGTCTTCTGTAATTCTGTGTTGTCTTACATGTAGCACCTCGGTCCTGAAGGAATGTTGTCACGTTACACTGTATATGTACTGGATCATCTGTATATGGTTGAAATGACAATAAAAGCCACTTGACTTGAAGTGACATCATCTTTCCAATATTTAGAACAGAAACCAAAGGTGATGCAAATATACATGTAATATATTTCCTCCATTCAGCTGATGACTTTTAAAAGCTTTTATTCAGGAATAAAGGCTGAGGGTGGGGCACGTCTCAAACACCTGAGTGAGCGGCTAAATTGAAGTGGCGTCGGGAAAACATGCTGTTATCTGAAACCTCCCAAATGTGCCCTGTACAAAAGCCTTGAGTCATTACTACAGTGTGTGCGCACACACACACAAACACATGTTACAACAGTGTACCTCTGGCTCACAGTTATTTTGACCACATCTTAAATCACCCAAACCAAGGCCACATGAATAGCATAGTTGTGAAACACATGGATTCACACGCATGTTTTCCACTCAAGTCTTACTCCTGTAGATGCTGGTCTTTGGGCTTATGACCAACATTCCATTTGCATGAATTATATGTGTGAATAGTTCTCACTAAATATGACAGACTTGCTACTTTCTCACATACCTGCATTTGTTCAACAAATTTGCAGTTCAACAAGTTTGGCATGTGATTTCTTCAGTCTACAAGTAAGTCCATAACTTTAAGTCCATGATCTTGTAACCCTTCTTGGAGTATTACCATATATTGTGCATGTAACTATAACAGAAAGGCTCACAGGAAGTCACATGAGGAAGAAGTTGTGTGGAAACAATAAGAAAAGGAATGTCTATGGCATGTTTCCAGTGAACAGACACACCCCTGAAAAGTTGGTCTGCAAGGTATATAAATACATATGCTAATTCGTTGCACAAGTTTCATTAATATAAAGTTTCAATTTCACATGATGTTTAAGTACTGCTTATAAAACAGCACTTCTGAGATTCCTACTGGGGTAGTCTTATTTAGTTTTTGTCCAGCTATTTTTGCTGTAGTTCAGGCTTGTTCATGTCTTAATTTCTCTGTCAGGTCTGGAAAATATCTACTGAAGCAAGAGGTCTTTTTATAGTAATGTTTAATACTGAAAGCTTCCAATACGTGCAGCTATGTTAGGGCCAAAGTAACCATGGTCTACCTGCTGGATCATCACACGTACCATAAAAAGACAAATAAATGTGCATATAATAATTATGCTAAATTATACCCATTACTATATGACCTAAAGTATGCAGATACCACCTGGGTAACCACCAAAACAAGTAGAATCTGCATGGGTTTCATGCATTTCAACAAGTCAGTTCATCAATTCTCTGCATTGCTAGAGCTTCCACGGTAACTGTTAGATCTGTGAAGAACAAGGCCACGCAAACTTACAGAAAGATGCTGTGAAACTGAGTTATGAATGGTCATTTAAGGCAACATGAGTACCTGGGCCATTCATTGAAAGCCACATGAGGCACTTTCGGAGGAACTTTTGTGGAGGGACTGCTGGAGGAAGTACCCCATTTTTTGTTTGCGCTGCACGAACTGAGAATAATTATAGTTCTCAGAAAGCTGTTTTTAGGGAATTTTTTTAACTCCTACTTCAGGGTAGGTACTCTCCCAGCACAATAGGAACTGTGAGTGAAGTATGTGCACAGTGCACTAAACTCGCTGAAAAAATGATCAACAACGGATTTTTCAATTGCAAGATTGTCTACACGCACTATCTTCGATTGAACAGCCGAATCCAGTTCGACTGGAAAAATCAAGTCAAGTGGAGTCAAGTACAGCCATAAATCAATGTAAAATGTTAGCCGTGTAACTCTTGAAGTTACCATATAAATGGAAAAAAAACAACACAAATAAATGGACCAACAGTGAAGTCCAGACTTTATTGAGCCTATATGCAACGTAAGAAATACAATGCAATTTTGATGCGGCTTACGCCACTTCAGCATTCCTACTAGCGGCGGGAATGAAAACAGAAAAAAAGCATGAGCATCAGAACTGGACCACAGAGAAATGGAAGAAAGTGGCCTGGTCTGATGAGTCACATTTTCTTTTACGTCATGTGGATGGCTGAGTGCATGTGTTGCTTACCTATTGAACAGATGGCACCACTATGGGAAGAAGCAAAGCTAGAAGAAACAGTGCGATGCTATGGGCAATGTTCTGCTGGGAAACCTTGAGTCCTGGCATTCTTATGGATGTTAGTTTGGCATGTTCGCCGACCAACTACTTCTGTTCAAGGCAACAGAATTCCCTAATGTGCTGGATGTGCTGGACAAGCATGTCTGCTCCATGGGGGCCCGACCTTGCAACTGACAGGACTTAAATGATCTCTGCTAACGTTTTGGTGCCAGATACCGCAGTATGCCTTCAGAGGTCTTGTCAAATACATGCCCTGATGGGTTAGAGCAGTTTTGGCAGCACAAGGGGGACCTACAGAATATTAGGCAGGTAGTTTTTAATGTTATGGCTGATCAGTGTATGGTACACTGTAGTTTGGTGAAGGAGAAATAATGGTCTGTGGGCTTTTTCATGGTTGGTGGTTGGCTGGCTCCGACTTCAACCCCATCAAATATCTGATGAACTGAAATGCTGACACGTACCATGATGGTGCAGTGCCGCTCCCACACTACCCGGTTTGCCCTGTTAGATTCTGTACTTGGGTTACTATCTGTGTTCTTACCATTTCTCTGGGTTCTTCCAGTTTTCTTCCACTTTCCAAGACTCCTTGCTGGCAGGTGGATTGGCTATGTTAAATTTATGGACTGGATGGTGTCTTATTCAGAGATTCCCGTCTTGTGCCTGATGGTCCCGGAATAGGCTCCGGGTCCACCACAATCTGAATGAATGAATGATGGAACCATGACTATGGTCATTGTAGTCAGAAGAGAATAAAACTATTTTCATCTGACGCTACTGTGCTCTCTTAACTAGCAACATTAGCTTGTCTCTAAATTAAAAGAATTTAATTTAGAAAAACATTGGTTTGGATGCTACGTGCAACAAGGCTGCATTGACGCTTTTGACAAAATGGCATCAGATAAACTGTTAGTCATTGTTCACTGAAGGGAGGATTTAATTATAGCACCTTGCTGATCCTGTTCACCAGAACAACAGTGTCTGTGAATGATATACTAAAAGCAATAGAGCTATTACATGAAAGTGTAATGCACCACAATTTAACCACACACTTCCTCATTTTGGAAAGAGAAGTCTGGGTAGGATGAGAGGGGGGAACCTTTTCTATCATTATCAGGTCTCCTGTTTGTCACTGACATGAACCTTGTATACAAAGAGAAAAATGTCCTGAGAAACCCTGATAAGACTTATGACAACAACTGCTATCTGTCTCATGCCACACATTCCATCACCATACAGGCAGTTATAGAACAGCAACTTATTCTTAAAAGGTCACTGTGGACAAAAATATATTTGAAATGACAGTGAAACTCAGGAGGACAAACAACAGAAGTGGAAAGTGACTGGAAGATTCATTTCTAAGGATTCCTTGGCATTCTACAGCAAGAACATGATATTATGCACATGCTTATTTTTAAACTTGCCTTTTCATTAACTACTATTGTTACCTGTGGGAAACCAAACATAATAGCAAAGCTCCACACGGCCCTACGGAATTTACTGAAATGCAGTAAGGTCAGCGATAAATGCTATGCATTTCCCCCAGGGATGGGATTAGTTAAACATTACAAGTGAATACGCATTAGATTATGGTGCATGCGATCAGAAAGCAGTTTTAAAGAAGTGAAAGAATTAAATGGGCAGAAAAAAGGATGTGACATTAACATCTCTCAAAACATCATCAAGGACTCAACTGACCAGAACTGGACTGGACTGGATTTATGTGCAATATGCTTGCAATGTACGATTTGCCCATTCCCAGCTACACAATCACCCACATCGGCACTAGATCACTGTACCACACTATGGCACTTTGGTTGCATTCAAGGAGTGGGTAAAATGATACAAGTATAATCCGAGAATTTACTTCTTCCTGATGACCACTACATAACAGAAGAAGAAAGAAAGCTTTTGTGTGTCACATATACATTGCAATAAAATTTCCGTAAGGAAGCCGGGCTCGGGGCAGTGTCAGCCATGATACAGCACCCCTGGAGCAGACAGGGTTACAGACCTTGCTCAAGGCTCTAACAGTGGCAACTTGGGAGTGCTGGGCCTTGGAACCCTGATCTTCAGATCAGAAAACCTTCATCACTGATCCACCACTGAATAATAAACATCAGCGCCAATAGTACCCTATTCAGCATTATGCTCATACTTAATTCACTGCATGTTTCACTTGATAGCTACCTAGTCATACAATATAGCACAAGGCTAGACACAACACTGATACAAACTCCATCAAGCAGCACGTAAGCAGGGAACACCTTGGCCTAATGGTTAATTCCCACTTGCTCCCACATGATGCACTCTTGCCAGAAGATAATGATACCTTATAAGGGTGACCTTTACCGAACAAAGCAGAAGGAAGCACAAAGAGAAGGTTTCTGACGATTGGTGAGTCAAGCCGCATAACCTCTCATTGTTCAAGCCTCAATGGGCCTCTTACAGCAGCCCTCAGTGCCCAGAGCAACTCCAGTCATCACACATGACAGGCTAGATAGACTGCACACATCCTCCTCTAAATGAGGCCCTTTGTTGTTTGTTGTTGGATGTTCCTCTGTTGCAAGCAGAGGCGCTGATGTGCTGACCTGCCGGGAATGCCGGCCCAATCTCTCAGTGACTAAAGAACAACAACAGAGCCTAATACAGCCCTGCTTTGGCAAGTGTAAAGCAAATCTGAACATAAACTTCCAAGTGTTTTCTTTTCATGGTGTACTAACCTCCCCCCTAAAAGAGTTTTAGCTTGATGGTATTCTTCGACTGTGACCTGTTGAACTAGTATTAGGATACGTTTTGACAGAAAGTATTAAGCACTTTTGTAAGTCACTTTGTATAGTTGCGTCCGCTCAATTCTGTAAATTTAAAATGTGAATGTAGTGCAAACAGTGAGGCTACAGATATACAGACTTCAAGGAATTACATGTGGTAAAACTGATATTTTGTTCAGTTGATTCTTTTCAAATATGGTGTCATATAAAATGTCCACTTTACATTTTCATACTCTAAATACAGTCATGCTTTGTCTTAACTAAAAACGTGTGTGCAGAAGCAGTGGCAAAGTGAGCAACATTATTCACAAGCATGCCTGCGTATCTTACAGACATCTGGAGGATATACATAAGCAACATGCACTAGATGGAACATCAGAGCCAACACATCCCCGCCAGTCAGATTTGGAACTGTCGATCTGCCATGTTTAGTGATTTCACGCACAGCGGCTTTAAACAGACTGACCAGTTCTGTTTCTTATTAAAACTTACTTATTCAGTGATTTTGATGTCAAGAGCTGTGTCGCAATTCGACAACTCTTACATTACATTCTGGAGGTCTTAGAAAGCTGTTTTTAGGAACTTTTTATTGAGCCCATATATGATGGATATGGATGGTTTCTTCAGTGTTCCTACTGGTGGTGCGAATGCAAACAGAAAAAGCATGTGGTGTGTAGTTCTCACCGGAGCTCTCCAGGGGGTAGTCCCCATCAAAAAGTCCCTAGAACTGTTTCGTTCAAAAGCGCCTAACGTGTATGATTTGAGACATAACGTTAGTTTGTTTATTTGGTTGGGGACACTGATGCTATGCTCCCATTGTTTATGTCGGTATACTGCATGATGCAGATCAGTCACGTTAACTTTTATGGACGTGCACAAGTGACGCTCCAAACGACCGAAGGATACATGCAGCAGCCATCTTTTTTTTTTTGCAAAAGAAATCAGAATCTCAAAAAAAGCTTCCCGGAGTTTCTTAAAAGAATGCTGCTGTAGAATAAAACTGCCTGGTTAATTTTAGAAATTAATATTATTCAATTACACTTTAGCGTTATTATTATTATTAGTAGAAGTGGCGGTGGTGTTAGTATAAACCATCAGGTTGAATTAGGACTTGTGTGCAAGCAAAGAAATATGAAATTGTGAAGTGCAGACTCCCCAAGACTGGATAAAAATAAGTCACTCATACTCAAGTGCACATGAATCCTAATCCAAAAGGTTAAAAGAATCATAATCCTACATCCAAAAATAAGATGGTACTTTTGGTGATGGTTTATCAGTTTTATTCTAAGCTATATGCCAAACTTGTGCATACAGAAATGCCAAAAGAAATGCAATGCTGTCCTAAGAGCAAGACGGCTAATGTTAAGCGCCAGATGACTGTTAAGTGACAACTCACCACTGGCTTTCTAAAAAAAGGGGGCATTAAAGGTCCTCACCACAATTGTGACAGAGTGCGTGCTGCACAGAAGCTTAATGCTATCTGTTATGACATTATCGGTTGTCAATCATGACATGGATGGTTAGAAGACACCTATCAGATGTCAAAGACAGGGAGTGACCATCAAAGTGCCTTGTAGGGACATTTGTCCACAAGCTCACACCCAGTGCTGACACCCAAGCCCCACAACTAATCCTGCAGACTGTCTCCCTGCCGGCCCCTTGAGTATTAATAACGGCCATCACCCATCTTTTCCTGTCAGTACAGCAAACAATGTCCTGTCCATTACAAGCCAGAGGAGTTGACAGGTCCATAAATTGAACTGTCATCGAATCCGGTCTCTCCTACACAGCAAGCCAAGTGCCCACCTGCATCCTGGGCCAATTATGAGTTCATGAAGGAATCATCAGCAGCTTTATTGTCATCACTCAAACGCGATGGTCACGAGGATCTCCGAGAGAGCCAGCGCACTGCTGGGATGCTAATGACATCATGTTACCTCCTAAATCACTGCTCCTTCCAGGGTAGCGAGTGCATTGGCCACCAGAGCCATGAGCTCATGCACACCCCTCGGTCTAAAAACAGTACGGTCACGTCTTATCCAAAAAAATGGCAGCAATGTCATCTCAATGTACACATGATTTTAAAAAAGAAACCAGCATCTCAAACGATGCTGTGCCCTTAGGGGGTAAGTTATGGAACCTCCTCAGTTTCCATCATGTTTTAGGACACAGTCTGCAAGTCAGTCCCGTCTGACAACAAGCAGACGCATTATTATATTGGCATTTCCATGAAGCTCTGGATTAATTAAGAAACTCCTCATGGCTTGTTGTGCCTTTGCTCTTCTCTCTCTTTTGTTGCTGACTCAGTAGGTACATAAAAGATGATCAACAGAGCGTTGGCACCAAGAGGAAAATACAATGTCACGAGTGTGACAAGGCACTATGTGTTGTCATCTCTCTTCGACTTGGCGTGGTGAGGGAAGCCCTCAACTGCATTCCTGGGCCGCCATCCTGCACATCATCAGAGGCCCAGCCTGGGATAACACCCAAACCGCCATCTACAGTGCAGCCACATACAGGCCCAGACATGCACCGCTAGAGATGAGCTAAGATTTACACTTAAACAACGGTGATATTGTTCATCTGGTATACAGAACATACAAAAATAATTGGGTGTCAAGTCTAGTCAGAGTTATCCTGTACAGTAAAAGATAAAAACAATTGTGTTATTTTCCATGCTATTACAGTCCATTTTAATAAACAGGCCACAAACTGTGCTGCTGTGCTAAATAGGGCAGAATGACACTTTAAAAAAGGAAGGACGCAGTGGTAGAAACTGGAGCTGCATGAGCACCAAGTCATTTAATAAAAAGTACATGTTTTAATCCACATATAGTAACAGCTTATAAATCATTTTTAAATAAGGGCTGACATCACCTGTAATAAAAGTGTTTGTCCTTTTAAGATAAGCACCTTTCCTTTCTGGCCATTCAAGATGCCCAGGGGTAGAGACCGCCTTGTCGTAAATTTATAAGAGCATCAATATATAGTGTGACTCAACATCTGTCAACACAGATAGGGCATATTACAATTAGGTATGTGCAAACAATTAATTAGAGAATTTTCCATGCATATTAAGTTTAAATGCAGATGCTTTTCTTAAATTGCTTACTGCCCCACTGCTATACGGCTGTAAAAGTTGTAAATAAATTAAATGTAGTTCATTTAACATATTTTTATGTCTATTCTGCAGCACTGCTTGCACAAGCATATCCTGCATGGAAGAGTCATCACCTTATCTGCAGCCCCATCCCAAACGAGACCACCTGATGTATGCAAAACAATGCTCAGGTAAGCCAGAGGAATTTTGGATGCAAGTGCTTTGGACTGATGGAAAATGGAACGCTTTTGCCATAATCACCAAAGGTATGTTTGTAGAAACAAGGAGCAGCATTTGACGAAAAGGATCTAATATGACTTAGGGTTGCATGGCTGCCAGTAGCACAGGAAACCTTGCGCAGAAGAATGGATTTCAGTAAATATCAGCAAATCTTGGACGCAAACGTGACGGTGTCATTCAAGTTAACTGAAGCTGGAATGAGGTTTCTACAACAGGACAATGAACATAAATCAAAATCTGCCATCAACTACTTAAAGGATTACCGTAGTACAGGGTGTCCAAACATTTGCACATGCCACAACTGCTAATTTTTATAATATATCTAATATAAAGCGACCGTGCAAAAATATCTGCAGATTTGGTTTTCCAAAAATCAACAAAATCTGTAATTTGGACAAAGCTTTGCATCCAACTCTAAGCTGTAGTGTATTTTTATACTTTTTCTACCTTTGGAAACACACATGCACCCACACGTTACGTTTTCAGTTCTAGTATTACTATGCAGTAATATCAGATTAATCATAATTCATTTCCCTTAAGCACATTTTGAGGCACTCAATCAGAATCAGATAAATCCATCCAGAATTGACATTCCTGAATTATCTAAATTATACTGAAGGCTGTCAACAATGCCGATATGGCTAATAGAGCCAGATTTTTCACAACAGGTGAATAACCATGCACTAACACTACAAGACAAGCCACTCTTTCAATTCCACAATAAAACACAAACCCATCCTCATCCTCCCGACAGCCACCATATCGCCAGTCTGCCGCATTCGCCTCATTGCCAGCCAGAAGAAAACTCAACAGCACGATGTACAACTCAGAATCTTTAACATATCAGAAGCAGAGCTCCATTCTTGTACACAGCTTAACAAATCGAATTCAAGATGCCATATGCCAGATTACTAAACATTATAACTCTGGCCTAATTCTGTTCATCTGGGAACTGAGATTTTAGCCAGATTTTATTTGGCAATATCATGAGTGTGATTTTCAGTATTAATAAAAACGCTTCTAAAAATCACACTCTTGTTTTGTTTATGTTGATTAAGCCTGCGCCTGAGCTGCTTCTAGCTTGACTTGGTAACAAGTCTAACAACAGACTTCGAAGAACGGAAATGTAGGATCATATCAAATTGTTCACAATCCAATCCAGCTAACACATTAATCCGTGTATGAGCAACAGGCCTCTGACCTGTTAGATCGGAGAGGAGACTGCTATTTAGGCATGACAATTGCAGAATTTGGATCTGGAGTATTAAATGTACCATTCCCAGAGGAGAGACTGTCTCTAGACTGTTGACAAGTGGACTAGAGGGATAGCTTATATTACCTAGCTGGCTAACAGAACCTGTAAAAAAATACATGGATTTCTACAGACAAGTATCAAATTAAAAGGGAAAACCAACAATGAGTAAGTGTATTAGTAAGGCGCTGTACTGCACTGGAACTGTACTGCAGGCATGAACATTATTCCTGCAAAAGATTTTCCCCTCAGTTGATGTTTTGATGATGGGCCCTGTCTAACACACTGCTCCAAAATCACACACAGGGATTAAGTTAAGATACACATAGGGGTTTAAGATCGGGTCACAGCGCAGGCTATAGAGTAACAGTGACTAAGTGTACAAGTGGATTTGCCCCATGATAGCAAAAAAATAAATACCTCCCACAGCATAAAATAGCCACCTGTTTTTCCTTTATCATCCGTTCTTTCTTCCTATTGGACAATTTCTATATATAAACTACTACTGCATTTGGCAGGTTACATGAGGACAGTTCTTGTTCTGGGTAACACTATTAGTTGTAAAGTTCTAAAACTGTTTAATAATCACGGCTAGTCATTTGGCAGAATCACGAGACAAAATCCGCTAAAAATACTGCGGAATTAACTCTTACCCAAATGGAAAGAAGCAAGATGTCATAACATTTAATATTTATAATTACACATGAGGTTAATTAAAATGCCTTAAAAATGATCAGATTAACCTATGTTATTAGAAGTGCAAACACACCGTCGAGGCCCCAAAGAGCAAACATTTGCACAAACTTGCACCGAGTTAGTAATGACAATCTCAGACTCAGGTGAATAACAGAAGGCAGATGATGAAACTGCAACTTTATGGCCACCCAAACAGATGGAAGGTGAATTGGAGAATGACACTGTGCCTCATTTCCTGTACTGATGCGTAATCATCCATGCCATCTGCCCGCTGTTTCAGCAGGGACACCATCAGTGAAGAAGGCTGATAAAATGGACTCATGATCAAAAGCAGAGACTTTTGGGGTTCAATCATGGTCAAATCCGTATGTCAAAAAGCCAAGACTCTAATTAAGACTTGGGTAAATATTAGCCAGCTTTACAGCCAACTCCAGAATTACAGGCACCATACATGTTTATTCAAACTAATAAAGAAATTACCTACATTTTCCTCAAACAAAAATCATTCTAAATTAAAGTTCCACGATGTAGGATTTGGCCTCTGCTACCCCTCCCTTCAGACGGTGCCGGTAGCATTACTTACATTCACATTCCCTTGCTTTTTCTGTGCTAAGTAATAAGTATGATATTGATACATTAATCAAAACACACTTATGAATACTACATTCCATATTATATGCCATAGTGGACCTTTAAAAGACAAATGGACAGCTTTTAAACTTAATTCCTCTCAGTCTGCATCACTGCCTTTCACATTTCCTATTTCTCTGGGGTGTAAATTTTATTAATCGTTTTAAATATCGTCAACCGTGTGCAAAATCACAGCGCCTTAAACACAAAACAGACAATATGGGTGTTGATCTGCACAAATCTGATTATGGATACAAAAAACTGTAAGAAATACCTGCAAACAAGCAGCCATTCTCATATAGGAAGACTGTTTTGTGCTATGTAGCCATGCAGGCGTTTTTCATGATGTTCTCAGTGCTACCACTAGCATACATTATTGATAAGGCATCCATCTTCTCTGCTGACCTAACAACACTTTCTCTGCCATCATACAAAATGTGAAACAGGAAATATCAGCAAGCCCCTGCTTGGTTTCAAGGCTCGGTTCTCCAAACTTACTGAACTCAGTCCTGGGTCCCTGGATTATTTTCCACGGGAATGGTCTCACCAGGTAGTAATGCCGGGGGAGCAGGTTTCGAAATCACCGTTCTGCATGAAAACTATCCCTAGTTAGGAAAAATCCATCAGCAACTGCGAATGTTCAGTCAGTCATTGCATGCTATTTTCTCTCAGCTTCACAGAAGGAGGCCAATAATTCAGCTGATGGATAAATCAGTCTTTTATGATAAATGACAAAACTGATATATAACACAAAACCATCAGGTTTCCTCAACAGTATAAGAACCAGGACAACCATAATATCACAGACGGTGTGGATTATCTGATAAGCAGAAGACGCATCAGAAACTCTTCACATGGCTTACCAAACCTATTATGAGAATTTACGCAGTTATGGCTGGGTGACGGGCTTGAGATGTGAGGTAATAACCTATATATTACATAATATTCATGGCAAGAAAACTATTAATCATGTTCACTGGTAGCTAGTTGCGACAGCAGAATTACAGTCGCATTTCCTAAATTGTGAAATCTGTTTAATTCCCATCCTCAGTATGTATATGCATGCTGATTTAACAAGTCAGAACCTGCCAATGCCATGGCCAAGCATCTGGATGAGAGTTTTATTAGATCACATGAGAAATCAAATCACTTGTATTTCCAATGTCTGTCTAGACAAAGCTTTGATTGGAGCCATAAAGCTGATACGCTTTACACTGAGGGAGTCATTAGCTGACAGATTTTACAGAAAACACCAAGAAAACATTCAACATGATAGTCATGGTAGCATAACAGAGTAAACCCTGCAGGCTTGCCATCTGGTATGATGTCACTTATTTTGTACATTTACAGTTAAGGACTTGTCAGCTTTTATTTTGAGGTGTGGTATCTAAGATATAAGTAAGAAATAAAACACGTCAGGGTTTGCTGTTATAGGAAAATCATCAACTACTGGTGTTATTTGGTCTGATGTCATGCGGAGCCGTTACCACTCAGCAGTCCATTATGTTCCTAAAACAGCATGTATTGAAGTATTTCCTTCCTCTTGTACCAGATTTACAACATATACCACATACCACCTGGAAACATTGTCCAGGAAATTGTCTTTACATTTCTAGGAAATTTATCTCTCCACCATATTTGTTTTTACTTAATGTAGTTAATTCTTAATAAACTTGCTCATTACTGCTTACCATTACCACGGTCATTCCCTCACTAGCCTCAATTGTGTCTTTCTCTCGACGTTCATGACAATGAAAGACGCAGCTTACTTATCTGATCTAGTCAAAATGAATCATGATTCTATAATATATATCATATTATGACAAAAATCCTAAAACTAGGTAAAATCATTTCATATTTGTATTTGATTTTTAACATATTCAAGGCCACAATGGCAAGAAGGTTGTCGAAAAACATTCATTATGACATCAAGAAGCATCACTTTCATTTGTTCTTAATTTACTTTAGATTAGATTAGATTCAACTTTGTCACTGAACAAGTACAAGCACTTAAACAAGGAAATTCTTCATTAGTTCTGCAAAGCATGATACAACGCAGATGTTTAGTAATAATGACATCCTGGGCATCCGTTGCAATAAACTACAGGCTGGCACAGAGGATGAACAGGAAGATCTTTTGGAATTTCCCCCAAACTGTGTATTCAACTGGTTATACAGTGCAGACAAAGACACAAAGGTCCAGAGAGAGTTCTGTCTCAAACAATATCCAGCATTCACATCCAGACATTTTCAGTGCTGTACAAGAAGTGCATTAGGTCACTTTTCTCACACTGTTCGAATTCATTATTTAGGGATTTTATATTCCCTATGAAACATATAAGAAGTATTTAATGCAATATAACTATGAATTGGGATTTGTACACATTCAGATCTCTGAAACATTTTGGGAAATATATCAGGAGTTCCTTTCTTTTTGATTAATTAAGTGTTGACAGTGACATTAAATTTTTTTCAGTTACTTTTCATGCTGCAAAACATGCTTTATGCTACAAATGTGTGTGTGTGTCATTAGCCGATTCTGAATGCATTGGCTGTGATATATTGAAGTGAGATTGGTGCTTTGCTAGTCCTGTCTCGTTTCAAAATTGAGTGAAAAATAAGTGTTTGATTTAAGGACGGTGCACAACTCCTGTGAATTACACTAATTTGTGTGAGTGTGCAGGAATGAACTTTACCTCCAGCTCCTTGATCTTGTCATCTGCCGTTTTCTGCTTTTCCATCAGCTGATTATTAATTTCATCTTTTGACTGCAGGATAAACCTGTAAGGCAGTAAAAGTGACTAAACCTATGAACCCCAATGCCTTGACTCTGACCTTCATTGGTAACAGCAGATAAAACATGACTGCATCTGCACCATGAGTGAAATACATACATGCGTCCTACTCCTTCATACATGCGGGTGGTATTGGGGAGTGAAGTGATCTCTGCGTGGGTCAGATTAGCATGCTTCTTCATGCGACTCAGTTGCTCGATTTGTAAATCTGCCAGCTTCACCTTCTGCTGTGTATCAATCATTTTGGCTTGTAATTCTGCAAAGGCCTGAGAAATTAACAGACAGGGACAAAATATATTTCATTGAAGTATGACACAGACATTACAAAATATATTAAGGAAACAAAAGGTTTTGATGCATTTTGCTTGATTCATAACACATCAAAATTGACATATAAATAGATTTTTCTTTCTAACTACTTCTATTTTTCATGGCATCTGGGAAAATGTGACTGGCTGAAAGATTAAAGTGAGCTAGCTACCCATCAAATCAATCCTCATCAATATCTTTAATCATAAAATGTGTGTTCTTCTTCTTCATTTTCTTCTTCTTATTATTATTATTATTATACTTAGATGTGTTGTTTAGCAACAATTAGCTAGCAACATGCAAGTCACACCACGTCGCTATATTTATACTAAAGTAACTCAGCAATACAAGAATCCAACCCGGGACTCTTAACGCGAATATACAGTTTCTACTGTACCTCAGCGATCTTGCAGAAATAAACAGAGTTTCAATGCAAGATATAAGAGCCGCAGTTAATTTATTGGGATTTACCTTCTTCAGTTCTAGGTCTACGGGGGCCGCCATGTTGCCAGAGACAGGCGGAGCGAATGCGCATGCGCATTGTTGCTTTCCCTCAACGTTCCCTTATCGGGGAAAGAAGCTTTTAGTGGAATAACTAAAATACTTATTAAATGTCTTGCTGATTTAGAGGCAGTTATTATAAGAAGAGTCAGAACAGTACGCTCGAGACATATAATAAAATGTAACCTGAACTGAACTATTTAACCATGCTATATATGTGTTTGCATATATTTTAAAGAAGCGGTTCCCAAAATAGGGACAGTGGTAGTTAGAGTGTTAGGAGAAAAATCACTGTACACCCTTATCAAAGATTCTCTAAATGTTATTACATTGTTATGCATGTTAGCTTATCTGCCTGGTTGCCTGGACTGAATGGGATTAATCCAAACCTTAATAAAACCAAAAAAAAAAAAAAAAAAAAAAGCTGGAAAACAAGTTGTCTTATATCAGACATCAATCAGATTTCATATCAAAATCTAAGAAATTGTGAAAACCCATGTGACTGGATAAGCTGAATCACAGGATCAGAGAGGTGCACAGAAGCAGACTAGTCTCTGAAACCTTTGACCACAACCAACAGATAGATGGGTGATCATTGGTCAAACTTATTAAACAATATTCATTATTTGGAGGCATAACATGGGATTTGTTTAGTCTGTTATAAGCTACCGTTAGCTAATGATATTGAAAACATAACATGTGCTCTTCATAAAATGCACCCTAATGCTGTTATCTATGATTTATTTGGTAGATGACAAATTAATGATGCTCAAGTATGTGTCTTTTACTGTATATCTACTACAGGCCATACACAGATAGGGGATTATCAACATAATGTCATTTATCTATGGATGTGAATGAGCGTTTCAACCCACCCTAGACTGCCACCCTAAAAAATGTCATTGGATCAAACCTGTAGTTGACAAACCATTGTGAAAGGTTTGGTTTATTCCCCTGGATCTTATATGGAAGCTGAGATGGTTAATGTTTGAAAAACCAGAGGTGATGAATTACATCCAGTTTTTGTCATCTGTTGATTGCTTCTGTTTCTTTAAAGGCTTGGATGCATCCAGACATAGGTCCACAAGTTGACAACCCCTGGTCCGTCCATCCAAACATTCATTATCTATACTTATCTATCTTATCTGTCAGGATCACAGGGAAACAGGAGCCAACCCCTGCTGACTTCGGACAACCATTCACACACACATTCACACCTATGGCCAATTTAGAGTAGCCAATTGACCGAATCGGCATGTCTTTGGGCTGTGGGAGGAAGCCAGACCACCCAGAGGAACCCCAGGCAGGCACAAGGAGAACATACAAACACAGTACAGATAGGACCCAGGCCGACAGGTTCGAATCCAGAACTTGACAAGAAATGTAACACCCACTGCAGGTTTCTATTCTTTCTTACTGCCTCTGTCATGGTTAATGACTGTATTTGTGTTCATGAGTAGCTTAAACTACAACTACTCACAACTACACTAAATATGGTAACGTTGTTAATTAACACCACAATTCCCAAAATTAAGAAGTGAAACAATATTTCCCATGTTTTTTGCTTTCTTCTAGAGTCAATGCATATAAATTTCTTGTCAGTCCAATTTTTTTGAAACCCCAAAAGCAGCTTGTTCACAAAGTGACCTGATGAAGTGATATTACAAGAGTCTTGTGGGTGGGTGTGTATCAAATATTGCATGTAACTGTCAACTTCATACATGCCACAATATCTATTTATATGCAGGGTGACTATCTTCTTTAGTCTCTTCTAACTGGGTAGATCAGAAATCTGAAATCTGATTTTTTTTTTTAAACTTTCATATAGAGCAACTTGTATATAGAGCAATTTAATGTCCAAAAGTGTAGAAAACTTTAATTGGCATCTAACCAAGACAAACAATCTTTCAAATCAGTAATGTATGTAATTGGTTATATTAGTTTTTTCCATTTTATTTAACAGTAACTGAACTGGCAATTACATAGTGTAAATATATTTATTTCATGTACCACTGAATAAACGAATACTGCTTAAATAAACCAACAGCTCTTATGTACATTACTAGACAAAAGTTTGGAAGCAGCACTAATTGTATAAGTATAAACATATGAGAATTTCATTTTTCAATCAAAAACAAATGGTAATATGCTTGTTAAAAGAAAATAACATGGTTTGACTCATTGTTGAGAGAATCAGTGACTCTACCGGCCATGCCATGCCTCGTGGTTCATTTTCACTAGCGGTCAGTAAACACGTTGCATTGTATCGTATTGATTGATGGTAGAATACTGTTGAAATCCTTCTTGCTTCCACATTTTTGGCCAGTAATGTACAAACAAAGGTACCACCAATTATCTTTAATTGGGCTCCATTTTTCACAGTATAGTCATAAAATGGTTTTCAAGAATAATTAGCAAAATGATGTACTAAATTCAAATGACCAATATTTTTATACATCAACAAATAAGGCATAAAAAGGCAATTCTTTCAGAATGTTTGTTGGTTATACAATAATAAATATCTAAAAACATTTTCAAATCCAGCCTGTAAATTAGTGAACAGTCATTATTTTCTAGCTTTGGCTCTGTACCCCAGTTTGAAATGAAACAATGACTGTGATAATATTAGTATTAATGCTTTAATGCTTAATACACAATCCTCTACACAGCCCTGTACTGTCAAGGGATTATAAATAAGCAGGCCCTAATTGAGACTCATGGTTTCATTTCATTTCCAACATGCTGGAGTACAGGGACAAAACCACCAACATTGCATCCACTGTTTAATTACAGACTGCACTGTACAAGTGACAGATTGGCAGTGCATTCAG
Source organism: Notoglanidium macrostoma (assembly GCA_030068235.1). Taxonomy (NCBI): domain Eukaryota; kingdom Metazoa; phylum Chordata; class Actinopteri; order Siluriformes; family Auchenoglanididae; genus Notoglanidium; species Notoglanidium macrostoma. Next base: position 5,684,716 of record JAQQZR010000011.1, on the reverse strand, counting down.
TAAATATACATAATTATTACATGACAAAATAAATAATGAATATATAAATAAATATACCAACATGACTGACCTTATAGAGCTCAAGTATCCTTTAAAAAATAAATAAATAGTAAGCTTAAACATTAAAAAAAAAAAAAAAAAAAATGTAATTCAACTACATTCACTGACTTTTTTACTTTCTTCCTATGTTCTTTATGTTTTGGAGCTACACAGAGCCTCAGATGTGTTCTACAATCTTCAAATAAATGTTCATAATTTCCTTCAAGTCGTCCTTTGGAGACGTAGGATGTTCTGGACGCTACTATTTTCTTTTTCAGTGTTGATAGGATCTCTCCAGGTGGTAGCCATCATGTCCACTGAGCCATTGGTTTGTGTTTCTAGAATGAAATGTAGCAAATGATCGTTAATAATGATTCTAACACATTAAAAAAAAAAAAGAATTTCAGTACTGTATTTGGATTGCTATGCAAAAGTATGTGCCATTTCATTTCTCCCAGTATGGACACATATTAGACTTACTTAGCTTTTTCTTCACAATTATGAAGTGGCTGAAGCCTGATCTTCTCATCCACACTACTGTCAACCTTTTTTTGACATCTGTAAGGGCACATTTACATTGTTTTAGACAACTATAGTGACACAAACAATAAAAGAGGTGCATGTGCTTAGCAAAAGTTCTAACCTTAAAGCTAGTAAAAGACCAATGATGGTGAGACACATTAAGGACAGAACCACAGCCATTACAGCCAGAGCTGTGGTGTGACTTTTGCCTTCAGCTTCTGTGCCAACAGGCAGGATGAACAGGTGGCACCTCTCGCCTAAGTATCCTGCCTCACATCTGCAAATATATACAACCTTAGGCACGACAGATAATGCAGAGCCAAAATGTAGCATTTTACTCTTTGACCAGTAACCTTATATCTTGACTTGCTCACTTAATGCGACTTACATGCAAGAGGTACGATTTATTTCCTCCAGGTACTGGCAAACACCATGCACGCAATAATTTCTGTATTTTTTCTTCAGGCAGGGGTTCTTCTTCCTGTCTTTGCCCTTCCCTTGACTTTTCAATGCAGTCAGTGAGGAATTTTTAGGCTTTGTGGAAAATGCAACTGTGGAGAAAACAGAAAGTAGTCTAAGTCAAGAGATCACAGTAAAACTCAGGTGCCATGTGGACACGTATAGCGTTCACATAAATACTGTTAGACATTCATTCACCATCAGTAATTATTTTAACCTGGTCAGAGTTGTGGTTGATCCAGAGCTCTGGGTGTGATCGGAGAATACACCCTGGGATGCCACCATGCACACACACATTAACATACGAGGTACAATTACAATCCGAGCTCAGGATTGAACCCTGGGCCGTGGAGCTGTGAGACAGCAATGCTACCCACTGTACCACCCTGCTACCCCACAAATAAACACTCTAATAGTTAATCCAATACAGGGGACACATCAAATTACCAACATTTGGCTTAATACCAGAGCGAAGAAGGGGGTATCAGATACTTGGCAGTCATTTAAAGAATTTCCATTTAGTGCATTTGATGATACCTAATTAAAGTAGGATGTCATGTCATCATCATATCTCACAGATCACATTTCCCTCTGATTTAGCTGAACATTAATATAGTACTTAATAAAAATTTTATCATTGATCCACTTAATTAAAAATCTGGATGTTTGGGTTTTGTACAATCTACACAAGTGTGGTGGTCAGGAGAGGCCATTTTTTTTATTTTTTTTATTATTTTTTTTAAAAAAAAGATAATACACCTCTGCAAATCAGGCTACATTCAAGCACACACCCAACTGGATAAATGTAATTAAGTAAAATTGTATTCAAATTTGTCTACTGATACAACATATGAATATGAATGAAATCAGGGGTTATCAAATGCATGAAAAAAGACTGCATTGAGTTTCTTTGAGAAGTATGGGTATCTTACATGAGTGATTGTTAAGTAATCGAGGTTCTGTCTAGGTTTTGTGTGGTCATGCTAATAAATGGATACATAAACAGACCGGCAGACTGACCGTCCTACAGACAGACAAATAGACAGACTGACAGGCAGGCAGAAAGACGGGCAGGCTGCCAGGCTACAAATGTTGGAATTGGATGGTACCTCTGGGATAGTCGTCCTGATATTCCGAAGAGACATAGTCTTCATTACTGTCCAGAAGTTCTTCATCCACTTCTGTGACATTGTCTGGAGTTTGCACTTCAGCTGGAGTGTGTAGAAGTTTTCCTGCCGTCACTGCAGGGTTCACACTCTCATCCCGGGGCGCACAGTCACTTAGCCTGAAGAAAACTGCAAATAGGAGTGCCGGTTAGCAGGTGTGCGAGGGTCAACTTGGGATAGGGATTGGAATATTAGACAGTTTTGACCATATTTTTTTTGTTTTAAACATCTTAAAAAAAAGGTTTTTTGTTGAGGTTTAGGTTTGGGTTAGATTTAGGTGTAGCACTGCTTTATTTAACTGAATTAATAATTGTCACTGGATGGTTCTCACAAGGTCAAACGTGTGTGTGTGTGTGTGTGTGTGTGTGTGTGTGTGTGTGTACCATGCAACCGTCTAATGATACACAGAAGCAATCAATAAGAGTGATAAGACTTCCATCCTTCATGATTTGGAGTCATTTAATGACAAGAAACCTTGTTGAACTTCAACTCCATGTCACTGCTAGGTTCCTGCGTGAAACAAATGAAAAGCTGTCGTGTGAAAAACACTCACCAACACAAAGAAGGGAAACAAGTCCGAGTCGAAAGGTGTTCATATTCCAAATGAATGTTGTATGCAGTTAAGTTGCAGGTGTCCACAGCTTGCTGTCCGTTCAGCTGACTGACCTGAGAGGAGCAGAAAGTGCTGAGAGTTACAGTGAGTCCTGAGAGAGCAGTCAGCACTGCTGCACCGCCCCTGCTGTTATATAGGCACACTGGAGCTACAGTGTAAACTTCCTCTATGAATCACGGACACACCTGAGTAATCACTGCGCATTAAAAAAAACAAAAAAAGAACACACACACACAATAAAAATAACACTGTTTTTTTCTGAATGCTAAGTAACTCGAACAAATCCATTGTCTAAAGCCTGGGGTTTATTCAAAACCATTTAACCCGGAATTCAGCTACTCTCATGGCACATTTGCCAAATCAGCACCATTTAAAGGTATGAACAGTGTAACATCATGATAGAAGGTGTGTGTTTAACCACAGAGCGCCATCTTGTGCCTGAACGGTTGTTTTTTTGTAAAGTTGCAGGTGACGTCTCATGAATATTCATGACGACAGCGCTACCTGATTGGCCGGTGAAGGCCTTCGTTCTCTAACCTAACCAATCAGATAGCACGTTCGTCATTAACCGGCCAATCAGGTAGCACTTTCGTCATTAATAGTAATGAGTTTTCACCTGCAAAAAGGAAACGCGTTGAAATATCAATGATTGAATGCACAGTCTAACACAGTAAGAACAAAAAATATATATATATTAGCTGAATAATTATGGCGAATTGGGACGTTTCTTTTAATTCCCGCTTTGGCTTTGGTCTCTTGCCATTAATAAAATCCCCAACACATGATACATTTCTGAAACCGCCAAGGTGTTGACTATTTAACACTAGATCGCCAAAAGTTTGTGGACACCTGACCATAACACCCACATGTGCTTATTGAACATCCTCTTCCAGATTTAGTCCAGATTTTTTTTTTTTTCTTTTTTTTTTTTTTTTGCTGATGCAATAACTTCCACTCTTCTGGGAAGGTTTTCCACTAGATTTTGGAGCATGGCTGTGAGGATTTGTGTTCATTCAGCTGCAAGATCATTAGTGAGGTTGAGCACTGATGGTGAGTGAGGAGGGTTTGGGGTGCAGTCAGCGTTTCAGTTCATAACAGTTCAGAGCTCTGTCCAGGACATTCAAAATCTTCTACTACAACCTTGGCGAACCATGTGTTCATGGACCTCGCTTTGTGCACAGAGGCACTGTCATGGTTGAACGCTGTCACATTAAAAATGTTTATTTGTAGCATATTATAACAGGATTTGAAAAAAAAAAACTCCAAATTTATCGATATTCTAATATTGTATGAATAAAGTTGGGCTAAGTATATAATTGTCTATGGGACAGTTGTGCAAACTCTATAATTCATTTTAATTCAATTCAACAAGCCACTAAAAAGAAAGTAATATTGTCTAAATTTATTTCTCGTAGTGGTGGCATAAGGATTAGATAAAATAAACATTGGCATCTCTACTATTATATTAATACAGTGAACTAAATAAAACGTCCTGCATAATAAGTTATAAATATGTAGTCCTAAATAATGTTCTAGATTTCCCAGTCTACCTTACCCTGCTTGTTAATGTAATAAAAACATTCAGTGCACATAAAATCCATTAATGCATAATTTCCGTAGTTGTAGAGTGTTTCTTTCATTCATTATATCCTCTTCCATTTTTTTACTGTATCAAATTACCAAGCCATGTTATGTATATATGCATCATGAATATATGTGATCTACACTGTGCTGACAAACAGGCGCCGCTTGCCAACAGGCAAAGGATGCAACTGCTTGGGGCCCCAGGCCAGTCTAGAGCCCCCGAGGTCTGACACACTTTAAACAACAGCGGTGGCAATATGCAAAGTTTGCAATGACAGTAGACCTTCCTAATGGGGCCCAAACTCACTTCTGTTGCACATGGCGTGTTTCATGCATGATTATTCTGTGTAAACAAACCTAAAGACTACAATGAAAGCCACTCAAAGAAAATGAGGAGGAGTTATCTTTCTGGAGATGAAAAATAGCGATAATAGCGATTAATGCTAAATAACTAAATGCTGCTAGTCTAGCCTTAACTGCAGGTGAAGGACACTTGAATAACGTAACTTCCACTAGCATCAAATTATTTCTTTTGTTTACTTTGACATTTAACACCAGTTAACTTAGCTAGCAGAGCATCCTATTGTGTCCACCTCTGCTGACAGTGACATGACTGAGTTGAGTGCACGTGGCCGGGGGTCAGAGTCGGGCTCATCGGGTCTGGAGACCGGCGTTCGACTTGTTAGATAAACGTAGCTTAGTGAGCAGGATGGAAGAATGTAGAAGCTAACTTACCGAAATAAACAATGTCTCTGCTAGAGTAACGTTTTACTTCTTGGTTTATAGGACACCAGTAATGGAGTAATTTGGAGGGGGACATCAGCTAACTTGGATAATACTTTTTTTCTGTAGTTAACCAATGAAAGTTGTGTCCAACCGAGCTAACTGTCAAGCTATGAATGCTAAGTTGTGACATTTAGATGCAAAGAAATGTTATTTTTATAAGTGTACTCTAAATTACTAAGGTGTATTGTTGTAAATTATTGTGCAGTGTGTAGGTATGTATATTTTATTTTATTTTCCATATCTGTAGTGTAAGCCTAGTGTTTTTTTTTTTTTACTGAAAACTGTAGATTTTCATTACACTGTAAATGTAAAAACCTAAGTAGTCAGTGCAGGCTCCAGCACGAGTTTGATCCTCTGAACTGAAACTATTACAATGTCCTTATCGAATGAAATGTAAACCATGAATAGTGAAAGCTATGCCCCAGAAGAACAATCAGAAGTTGAATTCTAATTCTATAACATGAAAGCATTTTAAAATGACATTATTAACACGTTACTGTTTTTCTGTTGGTTTTTTTGCTGATAATTTTACGTGTAAGTTCAATATTCCACTTTTAAATGTGTTAACAGACACTCCATCTCCTGCCTGTCTTGACCAAGAAAATCAAGCACCTTTTCCAAGAGCTTATTCTGATATGTAAGTTCAAAAAATTTCACTTCAGTTGATTTTTGTTGGTGTTAGATTATTTATAACATTATTCTGATGCACGTTGGTTGGAAGGGCCCCCTGTGAATATTTGCTTAGGGCCCCAACAGGCTCTAGAATTACCACTGCTTATAAAAATATGTGGGCGCCTGACCATCACACCCATATGTATATATTGATCATCCCATTCCAGATTTAGTCCCTGCTTTAGATTTTAGAGTTTAAATTAACAGCCAACTTAGATTTATATGAATATTTAATATTTGCAATACTTAAGTATGATCTTGTTAACTAATTTTTTTATTAATATAATGACTCTCAGTATTATTAAAGATATATATATTAAACACAACTTTATGCTATTTAAGTAACTTGGGACAATTTGCAATTCACACTGTGATGCCAACACCACCAACAAGCACTTTCTAGAGAACATTATCCAAATCAAAAGCAATGTGTGTGATTTTAAAAAAGGAGTATTACAGTGATTTCACAGGAAGGTTATCAATTCAAACACAAAGTTGTATATGCTAATAAAAGTTGTATGCTGATAAAAGTAGGTGTTACGGCCTAAATTATAGTTTTGCGCAGATGAGATTTTAGAACACTGTATTATAAACTATATGTTTCATAGACAGGTAGTAATTTATTAATATGTTAATTAATATTATGTATATTTCATTTTTGCTTGTAATGTAGGTTATTCTGTGTCAGGGTTCAGTTGAGAATTGTGTGTGCTGGAAAACAAATATTCTAATGGGTCGTAAACATACATTATAACCTTTTATTTAGAACCTATATTAACCTATAATGTTTAACAAGATGTTAATAAATTGTAATTGTTGGTAAGTCAATGTGGTATTAGAGGAATAACCCACACCATAACACTGCTGTTATTGGAAAATAAATACTTTATTTAATACTGGATTTTATGATGTTTTTGTGTGTGTGTCGCCTTATTTTTAAATAAATCATTCAGCCTCAATTACAATTACAGTGACTAATCCTGCCTTTACTCATGATAGAAGCACTGTAAAGAGCGCCCTCTCGTGGCTCATAGTCTAACGTGTTAAACCTTCACTTCCTGTTAATGCCATTGGCTGCTATTCACCCAGAGGGCACCTCTCAATGAATGGGAGAGATGTATACCAGAATTGAAATGAAAAAATGCTAATGTCCTTTCGTTGTTTTTAAAGGGAAGGCGTTTTTCCCGTTTTTTTTTAATATGTATTCATGTATTAGCAGAATGCTAGCATTTTATGGGCAAAAATGGCCTTCCTTGTAAGAAAAACAAAAGGACATTAGTATTTTTTTTCATTCCAATAAAGGTTCCCCAAAAGGTTGCCACAAGGCACACAACTGTAAAAGATGACATGTTTTTTTTTTTTTTTAAACTATATGTGAATGTGATGGTCAGGTGTCCATATACCGTTGGCCATATAGTGTATTATATAGAGAAATTATAATTCCTTTACATTGTTTCATTTGCTGCACATACCATTACAGGTGAACTGAAAATGCATATTGAAAATATGACAGGATGATGCATTTTACCATCAAGCACCACCTTATGCATGAACTATTGCATTCAGGTTAATAATTAGTAACTTGATAAATGTTTTGATCCAGGGCAACTTAGAAAACATGTAAACAGGATAAACGTTGGGGTTTTAGCTAGAAGGCACATCAGCAGCTGCCATGGATAAGTTTCAGAATCTTCACCCGAACAGACATGTCAGAAAGGCGGCCGATATCTTTTGTGAGACTTGGATAGTAGATGCAGAAAAAGTTGTGACATCAGTATAGCAGTGGTGAAAGAAGCCATGTGATCTGATGACTGAATCCAGAAACTTTGTGCATATAGAAAAAAAAAAACCTCAAGTGTACCAAGCATGGACCCCTGAGGAATTCAGGTAGTAAATGTTGTACAGCCTTGTTTCCAAACATGTTGGGATGCTGTGTAAATTATAAAAAAATAATAATGTGATGATTTGCAAATCATGTAAAACCATGTTTACAATAATTGAACAAAAACAACTATTGACACTGAGGAATTTTATTGTTTCATCAAAAAAGATATATGCTCATTCTGAATTTGATAAATTTTTTAAAATATCAACAAAAGACTGGAAAAGTTGTGTAATGCTAAAAAACAAAACAAAACAAAACAAAACAAAAAACACCTGATGGAACATCTCACAACTAATTGGGTTAATGGACAACAGGTCAGTAACATGAGTGAGTATAAAAAGAGCATCCGAGAGAGGCAGAGGCTTTTAGCAGTAAAGGTGAAAGACTGCAAGGGCAAATAGTGCAACGATTTAAGACTAACATTCAAGGTTTCATCTATGGGACATAACATCATTAAAAGATTCAGATAATTCAGAGAAATCTCCATACGTAGGTGACGAGGCCAAAAACCAATATCGGATGGCCGTGATCTTCGGGCCCTCAGGAGGCACAAAAACCATTGTCTGTGAACACAGTTCATCGCTGCATCCACAAATGCAGGTTAATATTCTACCATGCAAGGAAAAAAAACACAATCATGATCCAGAAATGATGCTGTCTTCTGTGGGCCCAAACTCATTTGAGATGGACTGAGGCGAAGTGGAAAACTGTCCCCGTGGTCTGATGAATCAAAATTCGAAATTCGTTTTGGAAATCGCAAGTGCCACGTTCGTCTGGGCTAACGGGCCGGGTGGCCATCTGGCTTATCAGCGCACAGTTCAAAAGCCAGCATCTGTGATGGTATGGGGGTGCTTTGATGCACAAGTCATGGGGACATTTAAATAAATAAATAAATAAATAAATAAATAAATAAAAAAGGTGTTGCATCACAGTGGAAAACATGCCCCTGTCCCAACTTTTTTGAAACGTGTTGCTGGCATCAAATTCAAAATGAACATGTAATTCCCAAAACATTTCAACATCTGATACGTTGTCTTTGTTCTACATTAAACTAAATATGGGTTTAAATGATTTTCAAAACATTGAATTCTGTTTGTAATTTACATTTTACTCAGCGTTGCAACTTCTTTGGAAACAGGGTTGTAATAAAAATGCTGTATTAGAATAAGCACATTAATATAAACATTATTTTTCTCTGTCAACACCTTCTGACCAATCAGCTTTTACTATTTAACAGCACTTTGGTACAAATGCACAGTTAGGTCCGTAAGTATTTGGACAATTTTCCTTTTGTTGCCTCTGTACACCACCAGAATGGATTTCACATAAAACCATCAAAGATGTCATTGAAGTGTAGAATTGCAGCTTTAATTCAAGGGGTTTAACAAAAAAAATATTGCATTAACTACTGAGGAATTACAGCCAGTTTTTCCATACACCCTCCAGTTTCACAGGTTGAAAAGTAATTTGACAAGTGAATATTAAGCGGCGTCATGGACAGTTACGAGCTTTTTCCCCAAACCAAATACTTATGGACCTAACTGTAATTAAAATGCTCTGATTACTTAGTCATTTAATTAAGACTAACTGCCACAACACTACTCCATGAGCAGACATGAGGCAAATATTTGTCTTGAAACCCTGATCTGAAACACAGACACGGGTATAACCACAAACAAGTTTATTTGAGAAATCAGTGACAGACTGTGGGAAAGGAGGAAATGCCTACAACAACTCAAAGATTAAAAGATCCAGGTTTATATCAAATTTGGCTAAAAGAGATTTTTCCAGTTTTTTTTATTTATTTTCTTTTTAAATTCACATTATAAAAACCCATAGTCAAAGCAGATATGTTGAAAGCATTCTACAGCCTCTGTGTACTAGACATTAATGAGAATATTTACAAGCATAAACTTGGCTCAAGGGTTAGAGCAGTCGGCATAAACCCCACTGTGGCCTACTGTGTTGGCAGATTCACAATATAAGGACGGAGACACTGACTGCAGTGCTAACACTCAAAACGGAGTGACAGGAAAGGGTCCGATCCTTTCCTCGCTCCTCATGAACAACCAAATCTGTAGCCATTCTGGCACGTTTCTTTTCCTGAAATGTCTTTTTTTGGCCTCGACGGCTTTGTCGTGAAAGCGCTCACATGCCCCAGCCTCCGCCCATGCTCATGCCACCGTTCATGCCCATGGAGCCACGACTGCTACCGTAATAACTGCTGTTCTGGTTACCTGAGAGAAACGCACACAAAGGGAATGGTGCGTCAAAGCAGCACATAATATTTATGATTAATCCACAGCTTTAGAAAACACATTTTGACTGACACTTACCATAGTCGTTGTATCCCCCCATGCTGGACTGGTTATTATAGCCTCCACCATAACCACCTCCCATATTCTGTCCTCCATGACCATAGGATGACTGATTACCTAAAATTAGAAATAAATAAAGAATTATGGATTATGTTTGAACAAAAACAGTCTTACTGGTTATAACCACACCCATCATGTGTAGAAACAGAACCCCTTCTAATAACGCGCAAACTAGCGAAGGGATTGAAGTCCGTCTACATAACTTACCCATGCCTCCCATGTGGCCTCCATATCCTCCATTACTACCCCTTTCTGTTGAGTTTAAGAACAGCTCGATGTAACGATGCTCTGGAAACATAAACGGAAACCGATAAGCAAAGCTAAACAGATAAAAGTCTATTTCCATCCAAACCCACTTCTACTTCAGCAGCACGTACGCATATTGGCCTTATCCTTGGACATGGCGGCGACTGCGTCTTCGTGTGTAGCAAACTCCACATCGGCTTCACCGGTCACGCGCCCGTCTGGACCCACCTCGATGTGTACACGCACAGGGTTCAAAGGAGAGAAGAACTGCGGGGGACAAAAATATCATTTAAGTATGTTTTCGCGGTAATGAAAATAATGCTGGGATTTCAGGCGTGCGCACGTCCTCACAGTGTAGATGTCGTTTTCTGACGCACGGTACGGCAGCCCTCTCATATGCACGCAGTGGCCAGTTGTGCTTGAGAAGTTGGAACCACCATCTCGGTAGTGTCCATCTGACATTCCTGAAGGAAAGAAAGATTTCACATATTCGTTAGCATGAATTGGGAAAAAGCACAAATGCCTGCTAACAGTTGTGTGTGCAAGTCACACAAAAATTCAGTAAATCTTCAATATAATCACACCTCCTCCATATCCCCCACGTCGTGTCCTGTCGAAGGAACCTCCTCTGCTCATGCCGTTATAGCCACGGCCGCCCCCACTGGGCCTGTCGTACGGCCCAGGTCTCTGCATGCTCATGCCTTTACGAGGAGGCTCGTAATGAGTCCGCACTTCAGCACGGCTGCTCTTGAAGATCTCAATGTACCTATACGTCCACAGAAAGATGTTTTAATGCAAACTCAGACTAGAGATCATTTAAATCTTTAAAAGGCCCTTTGGACCTTGATCTGTAAGAACTATTTCTCACTGGTTGAACTGAGAGTACAATAAGCCTTTGAATACCACCCTTTGCACAAAACATCTCCAGATTTCAAGGAATGCATCGAACAGAAGAGCCATTTTATTGCTTTCATCTTAGCCAAATCTTGTCTTTTCATTTAATTTCCAGAGATTTAGACGTGTGCTTAAAGAACGTGCAATGCACAGAATAAAGACTCCTTAAAAAAACATTTTCGGTAGTTTGGGAAAAATCCTTTGGATATCACCGAATTTATCAGCTGAATTCGGGTAAATAGCCCCAAAAAAAATACAAAGACCAAAATTGGTTGGACACATCAACTGTAAGAAATCAAAAATGTGTTTCTTCAAACTGACGTGGAATTGTTTTAATGTACGTTATATTCTCGCCTAAGGCTTTCTGTCTGCGAAGACCATCTTGATAAGGAGACAAAACAAATAGTCTGACTAAAACAGGCATCTGGCATCAAGGACTTTGAGCGTGTTACGTCTTTAAAACATAATATATAATAGCTGCAAGTGGACACGACGTTAAGTGCATGAAAATAACACGCTTAAAACAGCTCTCAACTAATCACTAATCAAAATAGTTGAGGATATGCAGACCAATGGACAAAAAAAAAAATTAAATATACAACCCATGAATGTGGTGAAATTCCTCTTCTGGAGACGTGTGCATGTCCATGGCACTTGTGTGGGATAATTATGTATAGGGTTTAAGACATTGCTGGCCAGCTTTCCAGGCACAGGTTAAGTCGAGACTCCGACTTACCTTCACTAACGGCACTTTAGTCATAGACTTGGCTTAATCTGTGTCTGGCAAACAGGCACCATGACTGAAGTCAGTGAATTCCACAAGAAAAGCAGCTGAACCCGCCAACCATCCCCACCTGTGCCCTATTCTTTCCTTGTGTTTCTTTAGAGCCTTTTCAGCTATTTCCTGTGAAGCAAACTGCACGAAGGCCTCCCCCGTACTCCTCCACATGTAGTCCACCGGCAATGTTATCCCATTTGGCACGATTTCCAACCCTTCAACCCAAGGACAGATAACCCCAGCGGGGGACACATTAAATCACATGCCCATTCACACGGTTCTTACTTTTCATGTTTCTGACAAAATAAGAATATTAAATTATAAAAATGATAATAGTAATTCATACACACTGACATCTCAATGCATTGAAATTGATTAGATGGTTCTACCAGTTTGATCAGACAACCTAACATTTGAATTGTGCTTTGATTGATATTATTGAACGTTTGTCCAGCTCAACAGCTGGCATCCGGAAAATAAAACTTAAGAATCGAGGAGTTAAAACATGCAAATGGTCAAAAATATGCATCTATATATCAGTTAAATCGAACACTGCTCTCTGTTTTTAACAACTTAAGTATTCAGTCATGTCCAGTGACGACAGCGGGACATACCTGAGAAGAACTGGACAATCTCCTCCTTGCTACAGCCAAAAGGCAGGCCACGCAGACGCACCAGTCCGTCTCCTTCCGTCTCGGGACCGTTTGGACCGGTGTGCTTAAGAACCCAGTCCATCTCCACGTTATTGGATTTAAATACTGTTAACAAAGAAAATGTTTCCTTAATGCAACAAGACAGCGGGACAGGACAGGTTCAAACCTGAGACACAAAACGGGTGACGAATGGAAGAACCTGACTGACAAGTGGAGATGCTTCCAGACATGACACAATTAGGATTGGAAACTGTACTCACTTTAAAAAGTGTAAACTAAAGGTTTCAATACATATGATTTGTTTTGTATTTTTCCCCCATGTGGCTTTTTCACAGGCAGGAGTTTATCATTTGTAAATGTATAAATGTCATTTATAGTTTGGGGGAAAATGCAAGAGTTTTTCCTCTAACTGATGGAAATTCAGTCTTGTAGCACATAAAAAGTCAATGCTTTGAACGTGTTTTGCCTCACAGGTAGGGTTCTAAGGGTGGCATGCTTACTCACAACGTATACTTTACATAATGAAAAATGTTTGCAAATAATAAAAAGATTATGTTTACCTCACCCATTCATTTTACAAAATACCAATCCACTTACTGTCTAGCTTTTCATTAACCTGGTCCAAGTTCCTTAATCCAGTGTATCCAGTTGTGATGCCACACACAGGAAAAAAAACAAAACCACTCCCTTCCTCTGATCTAATTCACATCACAGCAACCTGCATTTCTTTGCTCAGGAGATACAAACTACCCCGAAAACTCTTCTACTGTTCTACATTCTTCCCACTGCTGGCTTGTTTGTAACTTTATCAAACATGACACAGAAAACAACCATGGATTCGCAAACCAAACAACTATCCACTTTAGCTAAGCAGTGGCCATTTAACGATCGATCAACCGCTAATTAGATTTTTCTTTCGGCTCGGTGTGGCATCTTTCCTCCAAGCTACTCGCTTACCCCGCTCGCACTGAAAAACACTGATTCACTGCTGTTATGTGGGAATGCGAGCAAAACGATAAAGTCGAAATGTTCATCAGTTCCCCAGACATAGTGACATTACCAGTAATCTTTTGCTATGGCTCCAGTGGAAAACATTTTTTTTCCAGAAATAGCATTTGCTTAGCATGTTTAGAAGCAAGAAGAGAACTCTCTCAACAGATGTGATGCAGCGCAACTGGTCCCATGTTGCTAACTCAATAGCTAATGTATCAGCTTGGGCTTACAACAACACGGACTTGCTGAATTATACGACAGGTCATATCAGATACATTTGCGTGCTCCATATCATCCTGGTATGTAGAAATACACTACATGCGTTACTTTACTGTTATGCAAGTCTGAGTGGGAATGGAAAATATGCTATCTATCACGTTTTTTCCCTGCATCATTAACGGGTTCTGTTTGTAAAAGGGGCTTTTTAAAGCATATCACAACGTTATAAATATTAAGAAATGTCATGGGGTTGGATTATGTTTTGAGATCACTCTGAAGGAATAACAATTACGGGGCATGTTTATACCCCCCACATTTCTGTTTTTCATTATGGACGAAGTATATAAAGTGTACAAGGATACTGCAATTTTGCAAATACCTTCCACATATCTGTGTCCCATTGTTTCTCTGTCTTTTTTAAGAGCGATCTTTAGGTCATCCTCTGACTCCAGCTCTACAAACGCCTCTCCACTTGGTCTGCCTTCTCGGGTGTAGGTGAAGTGGATGCTCGTCCCATTATTAGCGACTTTACAATCTGAAAATATGTTGTTAAACACCCATTTAAACACGAGTAAAAAGGTATTTTGAAAAGGGTCAGAAAGTGTGCAGTCATTTACACACTCTTCTTACCCGAGAAGAACCTGGCCACTTCATCCACAGAGCAGGACCAGGGCAGACCCCGGACTCTCACCACAAATCCCTCATCCTCAGCCATGATTAACACAACGCTGTCAAACACAAACACTGCTGATTGGCAAAACGATAATTGTCTACGAATATATAAAATTCAACACGGGTAAATAAAATAAAATAAAAAAAAAAACTTTCTAGCTTAAGTTAGAAGTGCTACTGCATCTAACATCAACAGAACAAAGGCCAAAAAGCAAATGGCGCTTAACCAGTAAACAAAAGCCAGGCCTCCAAAAGGAAAAAAAACGCACCTCAGGTACCTTGAAAATATTATGCTGGTTCAACACCATATATATATATATTTTTTTTTAGTTTTTTATATTAAAGTACGATACCACTACCAGTAAATACGTTACGACATTTAATAAAACACTACCTTTCTGTTCGCAGTTACTCGGCGTGCTCGACTTCCTCTCAGGCACCACTTCCGGTTAGACCGGCTGTTCTTCTTCTACGCCTTCTGTGGTTGGAGGACGAATCGACTCTTTGAGCCAGCTCGAGAGCCATATGCATCCTTTTACCAAAAAAAACAAACAAAAACAAACCAACAGCATTCCGTTTTAAGGAAAAGAAAAGTTTGTATAAATATTATTTTAATACTAAATTTATTCAGACATCACGAGATTAATACAAGTTACCTTTGACCTTTACAGTTACAATAGGTGCTAAAAGTGGTGGCCGTTATCTTCCAGATGTTCATATGTCGAAGTGTTTCTGTTTCTGTTTATTTTTTTGGCTGACTCTGTGTGTGTGTGATGATACCGTGATTATACAATCGGCATTATCTTACCCAGTTTCATGAAGTCGTCACCTGGAATGCTTTTCAGTGAACACGTGTGCCTTGTTAAT
>JAQQZR010000011.1:5656526-5667570 GCA_030068235.1 Notoglanidium macrostoma | reverse complement strand
AGGAATTTTAGCCCATTCCTCCGTACAGAACAGCTTCAACTCTGGGATGTTGGTGGGTTTCCTCATATTAACTGCTCACTTCAGGTCCTTCCACAGCTTCTTCTTATCCATTCTTTGGTAGAACGACTTGTGTGCTTAGGGTCGTTGTCTTGCTGCATGACCCACCTTCTCTTAAGATTCAGTTCATGGACAGATGCCCTGACATTTTCCTTTAGAATTCTCTGATATAATTCAGAATTCATTGCTCCATCAATGAAGGCAAGCCGTCCTGGCCCAGATGCAGCAAAACAGGTCCAAACCATGATACTACCACCACCATGTTTCACAGATGGGATAAGGTTCTTATGCAGTGTTTTCCTTTCTCCAAACATTACACTTTTCATTTAAACCAAAAAGTTCTATTTTGGTCTCATCCGTCCACAAAACATTCTTGCAATAGTCTTCTGGCTTGTCCAGGTGATCTTTAGCAAACTGCTGACGAGCAGCAATGTTCTTTTTGGAGAGCAGTGGCTTTATCCTTGAAGCCCTGCCATGCACACCATTGTTGTTCAGTGTTCTCCTGATGGTGGATTCATGAACATTAACATTAGCCAATAGAAGTTACCCAGGGGTCCTTTGTGACCTCGCCGACTATAACACGCTTTGCTCTTGGAGTGATATTTGTTGGTCGACCACTCCTGGAGAGGGTAACAATTGTCTTCAATTTCCTTCATTTGTACACAATCTTTCTGCCTGTAGATTGGTGGAGTCCAAACTCTTTAGAGATGGTTTTGTAACCTTTTCCAGCCTGATGAGCATCAGCAACTCTTGTTCTGATGTCGTCAGAAATCTCCTTTGTTCTTGCTTTGTTGTTGTTTGTGGATTCACTTCCACAAACATGTGTTGTGAATAACAGACTTTGATAGATCCCTGTTCTTTCAATAAAACAGGGCGCCCACTCACACCTGATTGTCATCCCATTAATTGAAAACACCTGACTAATTTCACCTTCAAACTAACTGCTAAACCTAGAGGTTCACACACTTTTGCAACTCACAAATATGTAATATTCAATCATTTTCCTCAAAAAATAAATGACCAAGTATAATATTTTCCTCTCATTTGTTTGACTTGGTTCTCTTTATCTACTTTTAGGACTTGTGTGAAAGTCTGATGATGTTTTAGGTCATATTTATGCAGAAACATAGAAAATTCTAAAGGGTTCACAAACATTCAAGCACAACTGTATGTGTATCATAGAATAGTAAGACTGTGGTGGACTGGCGACATGCCCAGGGTGTACCCCGCCTCTTGCCCGGAAATGCTGGGATTGGCTCCAGCTTCCCCGCGACCCAGATGGATAAAGCGGTATAGATAATGGATGGATGGACAGAATAATAAGATTCTTATAGCCTTGATGTTTGCACATGAGACTCACTGAACTTTACAATGAATACCACTACTTAGATGAGTTAAGATGTGTGTTCCTGGATTCTCAGAGTTGCAATTAATATTCAGTCATGAAAATTGTTCTGATCAGTTGAATGGTGAAAGTCATATTGCAAAGGTTGTTACAAGAACCACATGGTATTATTATTGTAGAATTCAGAAGAAAAAAAGAGGATATTTAGTGTTTTATTTAACCAGCTCAAAACTTCACTCGGCACCAACTAACCAAACATACTGGTCTGGCTAAAGAGCGTCATCACTGCTACAACTCCCCTCCATTCCTAATACTCATTTCCGCTCCCGACGTGAACGGTGTGTTCCACTGCTGAGCACTCAGCATGGCTGACAGGTCCTACTGTGTGCCGGGTTCATCAGGTCTTCACATTCAGAACTTCAGGACTGGTGCTGACTTAACATGAAGTACAACATATTAACATGTCTACAATTGAAACAGTTTGCAGTTAATTTAAATGAAAAGCCTAAAAAGTCTAAATTAAACTTGCTGCATTAATCAGTGTGTATAACACAAAGCAAAATAAAACTCCCACTGGATTGCATGCAATTTAGAGGAAAAAAAGTTCTCTCTAAAATTTGTCAATATAGATATTAAAACATTATGACTAACGTTTTTGGCTAGGTTTTCAGCGCAGAGGAGTTTTTTTCTCTTCACAACACAAAAGACTATTAAATACTAATGCCCTGTGACACCAAGCATTAATCATCAATTAATACATCACTTAGGAAAGTAAATCCAATAAAGTAATTTCAGCTTTATCTGGATGCCTTGCTCTAATCTGGAAGAGCTTTTAAAAGCACTGGTTTGTATTGTGCATTCATGCTTTTAGGTCATCATGAAAAAAAAAAATAACTCCTAGTGTTCAAATGAAAAGTCTTCAGCCTGATTAATACCAATTAAATATAACTTTGTGAACATAAGAAATATAAATAAGATGAATCAATGAAATAAATTATTTTCTAGCGATTATGCATTATACTACTAAAACTCAGGCATATTAAATTAAATATGAGTGCGTACAGAAGCATCTATGTTATCAGTGCACTCTGAGCATAAATTCCTTAATGTAAGGAAGTAAAACCCAGCTCTGGCACAAATACACAAAAACATGTCCTCTGCGACGAGGCTACATTTCATTGTCGCAAAAAGCTGACCTAATTGATCACTTCCAGCTGCTCCAGTGTATTTCGGCATGCTGGTGCCTTTACCTGTTCAGCAGGGTTAAAAGGCACCGCATTTACAATAAACTCACTCTCGAAATAAAGTGATTAATCACTGCACAGATTAATCACAGACACTAAAACTTTTTATGTCTTGGTAAGACCATGTTGTTTGATAGAGGATGTCCTCCTTTAGTTGCCCCTCTGGCGGCCCATGAGGCGGTGCAGCTTCTCGCAGTGGTCCAGCTTCATGGTCTCGGCTTTCTGCTTCAGCCGCTCATCACGATAAAGCTGACCCAGGTTAGCCAGGTCAGACTCTGGGAGGTGAACAAATTCCACATGGTTAGTATAGGACATGGCTGGCTTACAGGTGGTCACTATATGGCCAAAGGTTAGTGGACACCTGACCATTACAGCCATATGTGGTTCTTCCCCCAACTGTTTCTACAAAGTTGGAAGTGCACAATGGTACAGGATGAAATCTGTAATCTTAAATCTTAAAATGTTGACAGCCACTTGCCAAAATCCAGAGGAAAGCTTCAGGCTTTATTATAACTGCAGAGGACTAAATCTGCAATGGGATTCAACAAGCATATATATGATGAATGTGATCGTGTCCACAAACTTTTGGTCATACATTGTATGTGTGAGAGAACCAATGCAATACAAACAATACCATTCCATTACAATCCATTTATTAGTGCTATTCAGTTTATACAGCAGAGCCACAATTATAATGACACCGAATTTACTTATACCACAGCACTTCCATAGTCTGATGGGCCAGAAGACTTTTCATTCTCTATAACAGCAGGTCTGACAGTAGTCTTGGCTGCAAGGCTGATATTAATGCATTTTTGGAAGGAGTCTCCAGTGTCCGCACTTTGTAACAGTTTCCAACATTTCTTGGTAACATAGCAAGCTGTGATTTTTTCCCCCCTGTCTTTTTAACTTCGAGAGAGAAAAAGAGAGAGAGTGCGAGATAGAGAGGGAGGCTGGTGATGGAATGACTGTATAGCAGCTTTAACATAAGTAAGAACAGGAACTAATGTGCCTTTTAGACATTCTGCAACATTCAATCTAACTACAAAAACGTTAAAATGCGTCATTACTTAATAAATTAAACATTGTAATCATTGGCAAATCACTGTGGTGTAAATGGAATAACACACTCTAGACCAGGCCTATTCAACTAGCGGCCCGCGGGCCAGATGCGGCTCGATTAAAATTTCCTGCGGTCCAACAACAGACATGTCTTATTGTCATGAGAATGGACTTGTTGTGATTGGTGAGTAGCACCTGTTGCCTCCCTACGGGCACACTCATTCTCCGAGTTTTCTTCACACAGACATCACAAGCACATCACGTGAAACTGCACAACCTGACCTTTCCAACGGTGCTAGTCACTAGTTTTTGTGATAAAATGTTTGCGAGATAATTAGCGTTGAATTTATATAAAAATTTATGTCACTACAGCTCTGCGTCATACATTCTTCTCTGTGTAATATCTCACGATTTCTTATCTCCCCTATGGCAAACTGCATAGCGGCGTAGCCTAATAGACAAGAGATTCCAATGGCATTAAAACATTGTTAGTATTTTTTGCAAATTGTAAAGTCATACAGACTGTACTGAAAAATCAAGATATAGGCTGTGTTGATGGGTCTTATAATAACTCCGATAAGAGCTTAAAAACAAAGGTAGTAAAATTACCCGGCATATAGCTTACTCAAGGCGCCAGAGATTCTAAAACAGAGCGTGCCTTTAATCACAAACAATCCCATTCCCACAAGTGGAGTGAAGATGGCTCTGTCTAAAGCTAAGAAACGACGAGAATCTTCAGTTTAAGGTAGAATGGACTGACAAATAGCTAAATCAAGGCAGTGCAATTTTTCCCCACTGACACATGATGATATGGCAGCTATCAGACAACAGGCATGAAATGATATGGTTAGCCTTGGTGTTTTCTAATACTAAGCTACTGTGATGTATTGTAGTTTGTGTGGCAGCCCATCACCTGTCTGAGAGAAGATTTTTTGTTGTTGTTTTGTTATGGATAGTGTTTTCTTAGTTTCTTCTCCAATGTTTGTTGACATATTTTGCTCTGACTTTTTTTAAATGTAGTTGGATAGAATTATTTTGCGGTGTCTTATTTTATGTGGCCCCCGAAAACCCAGTGATTTTTCCATTCGGCCCTCTTGGTACTGAAGTTGAATAGCCCTGCTCTAGACAGTGGGGCAAGGGGATGAAAGCAGCACTAGGCTTCCACCTTGTGCCATAGCAATCCTCTAACACATCATTTTCAGTATATACAGTCAACACTGTATTCCGACCCAGGTTGTAATGTCCACAGTTTTGCTCTCTCCCAGGATCTAACACATCTGTACCAGTTGCATAAGATGTTGCCTCTGGGCTCGTATAATGTGCTCGAAATAATGCGCTCATTCAGAACAGTGTTTTGGTCTGTTACACAAAAGTGAAGTGTGCTCACAAAAACTAAGGTCATAACCTCATACATAATACATCACTATTCAACAGCAAATACAGGCTCATGTGATGTGACAAACCATGTTCAGTATGACTAGTGGTGCTATGTACAATCATGGCAACTGATATGGCTTAATAAGCATTACCAATTATAAACAATGCAATGGAATAACATATATAAATATACTGTAAGATGGAGCTGGATCCATATGCACATGCATACATACCCTGCTACTCTGTGCTTGGTTTAATGTGTGCTGTGTTGTGTGAACTAAAATGAACTCAAGATTAAATCCTATATGTGGCTCATATAAAAGATTAAGTTAGTTCACCTTGGTTCTTAAGGAAGGAATGAAGTTTTCAGAGTGAAATTTACATAATAAACCACATCTCAAAAAAACTGAAGAGAATTTGATTTTACAAACATACTGACGAGAATACTCACTCTGTTGCTTCTCTTTCCAGCAGCTGCTCTGTAGATGGTCTATGTAGTCACTCTCGATGGTCTTCTCCAGCTCATCCAGAGCTGCCCCATGATATTCCTTCTCAAAGCTCTTATCCACATAATACTGTACGCCCATGTGCTGCGTCTCCCTGGACACCACCAAACCCATGGACCTGTAGGACCATCAGGACGTTCTCATCAGTGTGGTCAATACTACGACAAAATCATTCCTCATTGGTATGTTAGTATTCAATACTCACATTATGAGAACCGTATAACCCGATCCCATAGTTTTTCTACTCTTGAATCTGCTTTCGAATTTAAATATAGTCCTTTGTTACAATTCATAAGGAATCAGTCTCTTTATACAAGCCTGGCTTTTATGTTTACGGTGTCTGTGTCAAACGTGCATGCATGCTATAATCCTATTGTCAACTCGGGTGAGCTCTAAGGGAAAGATCAGACTCACGGTTTGTAGAAAAGGCTGTAAGGGGGGTTAGTGGCCATCAGCTGGGTTATTACAGAGATGAGGATGAGCACCAGGACAGGCAGAAGCTGCAGGAAGGCTGTGAATGTATTCTAGAAAAATAAATTCAGTATACAATAAGTATTAAAAAAAACTAATAACTGATTTTACAAAATAATTAGGATTAATATCCTTGGATTAGAACTGCCTTTCAAATGTCAAAGCTATTCAAGCTATACACATTTTTGCTCTGTCCCAACTCCTTATAGAATTGACCCAGCAATTTGAAGCAAACACCAGGTACAATTGCTATTTGAATTGTGACGGGTCTCAGGGTGCCTATAAGGACTCAGAGAGGCATGCCAATTATTTAATTAAGAAAAACATTACGTGTCAATGTCTACTTTATGCTCAATAACGAGGCTGTGACTTTCTAGCAGGTTTAGCATAATTTGAAATCTGGATATAGATGGGTTACGAGCTGTGAGAGCAAAAATGTTGAACGTTCAGGAGACCCGAGGACTTGGTATGGAAATACAGTGATAAGCAAACTACAGGGACCAGTTGGTAAGGAGAGGAGTGATGAATACGGAGTGTGACTGACCTGACTGCGGTTCTCCTGTACTTCCTCCTCCCGTCTCTCATATGTACGCCGTCTGCGTGGCTGGTAGAAGTGGGAATAAGAAGCTCCTCTGTTTGTGTATACATGAATGTTTCCTGAAGTAATGCAATAAAAAAAAAATTCAATACAAAATGAACAAATGTCCTACATCCGACTACACACACACACACACACACTAAATTCTGAACATGCAGACAAAAAGAAAAAACTGCATTAATGTAAAAGAAGTTTTTATTTTACATAACACTTGAACTGCAAATGAAAAAAGTGGCACCGTGACCACATACCATAGTGTTGTAGCTCACTACTGCATAGTTTCCTTAGTGAAACCTTGATCTTAATCCATCAGTCAGGTGTGAAAAATATCTCTCTGTACATACATCCTAAAGAAGCTATAATATACCTTGTAGTGTACCTTATAAATATGGGACCCAATTAATATAGTACATCTGGATTAACCTGTTGGAAACCTGCCACCAAAGAAGATGTTGAAGAGCTCTTCTGGTGAGATATCGGCCTCAAAGTCCCTGTGGAAGGTTCGGTGGTGTGTGTGAGTGTAACGAGGCTGGGCTGAGGAAGGACTAGCTGTCTCTGCGGCACCCTGTTCTCCATATTGATCATACTGCTGCCTCTTCTCTGGGTTACTCAGCACTGCGTAGGCATTACCAATAGCTGCCGAAAAGAGCAAGAGGTGAAGGACACTGCTAGTAGAGGAGAACTGAGGCTACAGTCCAAAAAAAGGGATTTGCAGTAAAAAGGATATAATTCAATCTCTCATTATGCATAAACTAAAATGTAAGTGGTTCCTGATGGTACTATGCAGGTCGTTGACTTGTTTAGAGTTAAAGGAATGTTCCAGGATTATATTAACCAAATCTTTAACTGTTGCACCTGTTGAGGATGACAGATTTCTTATCCGTGGTAAAAAGAAATACATGGGCTATTTAAGCTATACACTTTAGAAAATGGCATTGCTGAATGCAGATCCATACCTTTAAAAGCATCAGTAGCTCCCGGAGCACAGTTCTTGTCGGGGTGAAAGCGTAGTGCAAGCTTGCGGTATGCCTTTTTCAGATCCTCATCACTGGCATCCTTCGGCACGCCCAAAATCTCATAGAAATCTTTACATCTCTGTATCCTGACAGTTTACAAAACACAGTGTCTGGGTCAGTAATGAAAACCCACCAATATTAAAGAAAAGGGTCTGCTATCTCAGTGTGTAATGCTATAGGAATGAACCTTAGGACTCCCTGCCTCTGCTCTTCAGTATAGCTCTTCTTGTCATCTCTGGGTGCCTCACCAGTGTCTCCGGTGCTGTTACGCTGATGCTGCCGCCGGCCAGGGATGTCCTCATCCGTGTTCCTCCAACCAGGCGGTGGTGTGTAGGTGCGCTCGGTTTCTGGGGCAGCTGCACTCCCATTTTTCACAATAGCATCAATGAGGACTAATTGTTGATAGAGAGGAAGACGTGATAAGTGTAATGGCTTGCCACATGAACTGTATGGGATGTTTTACATTTTATGTATCAATATCAACCTAAAAAGGACATCTTAAAAGCCTGGATACATGATGGCTGAATCAGCAAGTCAGTCTCCTTTCCCCATGAAAGTATCTCGATATTGCGGACAAACTGAAATATGCACATATTTGTGCTGAACAAGTTCTAAATTTGTGGTTCTCTAAAGATCCATGACATGTATGTATAGAGAGTCTGCACTTTCCATCCATTATCTATACCACTCATCTCTTAAGGGTCACGGGAACCAATCCCAACTGACTTTGGGGAGAGAGGCAGGGTACACCCTGGGCAGGTCGCCAATCTATTTCAGGGTTAACACATTTATTACATATTTATTTATACTTACTTATACACATTTATTGTTTATTATTATTACTGGCAGCTTAGAATAGCCAGTTGACCTAATCTACATGTCTTTAGGTTGGAAACGGGATCACCTGGAGGAAACCCACACTGAGAGATCATGTAAACTCTGCATAAATCCTCGGGCAGGCAGGTTCGAACCCTGAACTTTCTTGCGGTGAGGCGAGGGTGCTAACCGCTGTGCCCAGTCTGCACTTTCTTTCTTTTTCTTTAAAAATTGTTATGCTGAAAATCATATAAAATACTCTTACTGAATTGAAACTCAATGGGTTTCCAAAGTGTAGTAGCTTTAGTATAAATGTCAAATGTCCTTTTTTAATATAAATCGACATAAGATTCTGTTATGATGATACTGCTGTGGGTTAAGTGGATGGAACTGACCGGATGGAAAGTAGTGATGTAAAGATCAAATACTGAGCATCAGACATCGGCCTGGAAAGCGACTGAATTTTGGATGCTTTCTAATCTAATCGATTGCTATGCTGACACAAACTTGTCTCTGAATTTGGCATAACTTGGCAACAGGAACTTGCAGAAAGTCAGTTTCTAAGAGGACCAGCAGCATATCATGTTAACAATGAAAAAGCTAAGATTTGGATTATATACGTGAATGCACAAACGTTATTTGTGTTTACTGCTACATACAGCTATCTTATTTGCCAAGGAAAGGTTACCCATTTGTTTGAGACATTATTAGTTAGTTTACCTATTTAAAAGATTTACCAGTTCATTTTATTTAACTAAGAATTGTAGTAGTTTATTCACCCTGAGGGATTAAATACACAAACACCTAGGAATCCAGTGTTTGGCAATGCAAAACAAGATTGCAAGACCCAAACGGACAACTGAGCCGGGCGTTGATCCTGAGACACGCCGTAATATCTAGACGCTGCACTTTCTATTTCAGTGCCAGCATATAAATCCTAAGGTTACTCACCTCGGGCTCGGGTGCTGGGGTATATTTTCTGTGCCTCATATAACATCTGCAGGGCTTTCTCCTTCTGTCCTGATCTTAGACATAGCTTTGCTTTCTCTATCAGTCTGTCCGATTCTTCTTTATCAGCTCCAAACCACGGCATCTCTGCAGCTGCTTCAGATAACGGTACTGCCTACTTCTCTGTAAGACGGACACCCGAATGACAGCTGCAATGACAGGCTGCCAAAAAACACCAATTACAACACCGAACCTGGGATTTTATTTCCCATATGTCACAAATAAAAATAACCGAAACAAAAATAACGTTAATAGGAAAATTATGAGATTTTCCTATTATCCTGTTAGACGCCAAATAGCTAACAGGCTAATAACATCTAGCTAGCAGCAGGTTAGTTTCGGATTTTCGGTAACATTACAACCGTTTCGCTGTTACACTGTTTATTTCCACGTACATACGCTACCAGAAAAGCATTTCTGAAACTCAATGTCACATATTGTTTTTGTTCCAAAATGTAACCGTGTAACAAGCTAGGAAATCAAGTGTATAAATAACGGTAGCTAGCAACCGCCATCACTAACCGGAAACGGATACAGAGTAAGGACCAATAGGAAAGCCCCAGCATTGCCCTTATATGGTATTTCCCACTGCACAGTGCGTTCCAATGACATTTATTTCAGTGGGTCAACAATTTAGAAACATTTCTTTTTAATGTTTCTTGATTGAAATAATCAAGAACCAGGCTTTAATACTGAAAAGAAAATAACAAATATTTGCAATGTAACTGAAAAAAAAAAAAAAAAGCTTCATTGTCTTATTTGATCATATCTGAGTCCAGACAAAAGCAGTTACAGGAACAGAGGTCATTGGAGTTGTCCAGCGAGTTGTTTAAAAAAAAAAAATTCAAACATCACACATTCACCATTCATTAATTTATTCTTTGTGATCATTTAATTTTGCGTAAAAAATGCAAACGTGACACAAACTTTACAAAAATATAGAACTGTGCCATTTTAATAATACTTTGATCTGATATTGCAGAAAGGGAGAATGAAAAGGCTGCTCAGTGAATCAAATCAATCCCACTCTGATTCTGAGCTATTGGTCTTCATTGTCCAGTGCTGTACTGTAAACGGAGGAGATCCGTAGTGAATCTGTGTCTGCAAATACATAAGACAGATAAGACAGAACAAACATTATATATACATGAAAATTGAGTTTAGATATGAATGATGGCTCTTAGGCTCTTAAGGTATGTTTCATAAACCTTTACCAGTGTCTGTGTTTATTGTCCTCATGGAGACTAGCATGATGCTTTCCTTCTCTCCAAGGTTGCTTATATGACTGTCAGAACATCGAACAAAGCACAAATATAGTTTAATAATATAACTGGTGATTTGCTTACAGACATTTAATAATGCATTTTTGAGTTGTAGTTCATACCCTTCTGATATCACAGAGCCATAGCTTTTGATACCTACAAGGTAGATAAAAACCTTATTATTTCCTAAATCATTTAAGGTGTGGGAGAAAACACACACACACACACACACACACACACACACACACACACACACACACACACACACACACACACACACAC
>JAQQZR010000011.1:5640200-5653839 GCA_030068235.1 Notoglanidium macrostoma | reverse complement strand
ACACACACACACACACACACACACACACACACACACACACACACACACACACACACACACACACACACACAGCATCTCACCCTCTTCCTTTGTATTATTGCACCTTCCTCTGAAGTTAACAGCTGTTACCAAGATTACCATAACAATGATCAATATGAGAATGAAGCTCATCACACCTACCACAAACAAACAAAAAAGACAACAACCATTACAAAAGTGAATTTGACAGATATCTCTGCACAGTCCTGAATCCATCATCCCCCATGCAGCCTACCGAAGGCCAATGTGGTGAGCCCATTGTCTGGCGTCTGTGTTGGTTTAGTACCTTCACCTGCACCTAGAGGAAAACATGACAGATTGGACTACATCCTGTACAATGTACAATGGGATAAATTAAATTGATATTTTACCAGAATGGCAGTAGCTTGGGGGGTCTGAATTAATCTGACTTAATTCATGGTTTTCATGACTCATAACTTTAATTTGACTCACTGACTTATAAGATTATTAAATGCAATTCCTTAATGCAGCTCAAATCCTCAAATCCCCCCATTATCCATTCTGGGACTTCATTCAGGACTTTACTTGGACTCGATTTGAACTTGACTTGAACAGCTTAGGGACTTAGGGAATAGTCAACACAGTCCTTCCTTATGAGTCATTTGTTACATGATTTCCCAATTTCCAAAAAATGATTAATTACAAGTACAGACTTAGTAAACCAGAGTTGTTATTTTTTTTAAATCTCTCTGTAGGAATTACATTATCCCAGTGCATCCCACTAATATAGCTTTTTAACCTAGATTCAATTTCCCAATATAAAATGCAATGTTTACCTTGTGGGCTGGAAGAATGGGTCTTATCAAGGCCACTAGAAGAAGTGATATTGTCTTGTGAAACTGAAATGTAAAGTATCTTATTATAATTGTGACTAAGCCACAAAAACTGCGACCACTGTGCAAAAAGTCTCTTTAGCAATTATTACTCCAAAATTACAATACAAATCAAACCACGATATATTGAAAGACTTATTTACAGTATATGACTTTAAGAAGAAGAATGGGGGATGGAGGAATTAAAAAAGAAAGATGCAAATAAAGAAGGTTGAAAATTTTCAACTTATCCTAAAATGTAGCACATTTTTAAAAGAAAAATACATAAGCACCTCTGATATTATAGACAAATATATAAAACACAAAGAAGCACATCAAGCTATCAGTATCACCAGTTGAAAAGTTTTAGAATGCAATAATAGGAACATGAAGAAAACTTGAGACCCATTCTCAAGAAATTACTATAAGTTATTCATATGCAGTTTAAATAATGTAAAATGGTACTGTATTACCTGTAGGTTGTGTTGCATTCACATTAGTTGTAGTTACATGGTTTTCAATGACTTGACTTTTGCCGGTCACTGTGGAAAAAATACATAACATTATATGCTTAATTATAATATTGATATTTTTAAATAATTGTAATCAAGTACCATGTAATGCCTTCATGACTGTTGGAGCAGACATCTGAAAGAATTTATTTCTACCTCACACGGCTGTTTAATCTAAAATTGACCACACTTTAATAAAGCAAAAGTGAAAGATATCATTCAGTATGTAGCACAAGCACATCACAGACATTCTGACAGCCGTTATCTGATTACATACAAACTGATTAGGCTTATATGCATTTTGCTATGGCATATAGATATCCAACAGCTTGATTAAAGTGTAACATTCAATTGTGTGAATTTGTTAAACTGACTCTTTATTAACATTATCTTTCATGGAAGATAGTCTGGGCAAGATATAAAAAAAAAAACTTAACATATCCATATGGATAAATATGCTTATATATGAAATATATGACTCAATACTGTGCCAAATCCAATTGTCTTGTTGGCTGTTTGCCAGAATTCAGCCAATGTCCAGTAGGTTTTCCCAGGTTGTCATACACTTTATTTGCTGTTCAGTCCATACTGTATATAGGGAAGTGCATTGCAGTCACAAATGAAAACAATTAGACACCTTATCTCATAATTATGAGTTACTTTCTCATAATTACAAGAAAAGATCTCATAATTACAAGAAAAGATCTCATAATTACAAGAAAATATCTTGGATGCATTTCAAATGCATGAATTTATTATATCCATGAAGCATCCCATATTGGTTTGGCGTCTCCTGCAGGAAGAGAGCGACTTCCAGCAGGTCAGACTGGACTTTGTTACTGAAAAATTTCAATGACTTGAGATGTCTGCTCAGTGTTGTCATAATAATTAATGCCATCCACATTAAGTAACATTAAAATTTCCCAGTTTCTCATACCTAGAAGAAATAAAAGCAGATTAAATGCAATCATGCCATTATTGCCCACTGTCTTATCCTGTAGCCTATGCAAGTGACAATGGATAACTAGGCTACTTAACTTTTCTCATAATTTCAAGATCATGATGTCATAATTACAAGATCCAGATCTTGTAGATATAAGACCTATTATAGACCTATTCTCATAATTATGAGATCTTTTCTTGTGATTTTGAGACAGTAACTCATAATTATGAGATAAGGTGTCTAATTTTTTTCTTTTGGAAATGCAATACACTTCCATACATTTAGGCCACACATTATTATTACTATTATAAATTAAATTAGTACTCAATGATGGTTTCACAAACTGCATTTATGTCATAGTAACAACTATTTACGGTTTCGTGCAACATATATAAATGACAGTATGTGGTAGCAGAGCTGCTTATCAGTTTTAACTGCTGGGATTTAAATCTTGGTTGTTGATATAAGGAATTTGTTTCAAGCAAATGTGCATCCAACCAGGATATCCTCACAAATGAGAATGTAATCCCAATTAATCTTTCCTGGTTACGTAATCACAATGAATCTTTCCAAATAGTTATGTTTAAAAAAAGATAACATAGCTATGTGTATATTTTTGTAGTTTTCTCACTGAGGAATATCTGTAAATTAGTTACATTTATCGTACAATTTTCCCCATGGTTCAAAGGCTAGTTTAATATATTTAAAGTATGTTTGTCAGTAGGCACGTTTCAGACTTACCTGTGACAAGTGGTACAGACACACAGAGTACAATGAAAGGACATAAGAGCAGAGCCATGACTTAATCCACAGAGTTTTTGGTGTGTTCCTATAGAAAAATGCTGACTCTTAAAGGTCACCAGGCATAGATGTGTATTAAAAATCAAAGAGCAGACAAGCTTTAAAGTGTGCACATGTGACTCGAGTCCACGGCAATGTGCAGCTCCTGAGAAACTGTTTCCTGTGCTGATGGGAAAAATAAGACGTTATAAAGTGTGGTTGTATCCTGGTGATTGACTGTGCGTGAGTGTAATTGTGCCCACTTCTGGCTTGTGAGAGAGATTGCTACGGAGCTTATGGTGACCCACAGCTTCCTGTGAAAGAATAGGAGGAAGCAGATGTAGGGTCCTCATGGAAAAGCAACTCTATGGCCTTGTGTTTGTGCTTCAGCCTGGCTAATAGGGAGTGGTTTCTCTGAAAAACAGTGAAACAGCCAGGAGTGGCTCATGATCCTAGAATTTGGAGTGGCAGGACAACATTCAAAAGTCAAAAGGCTATGATACTTGACTTATGATGTGGGCTAATGAATTTTTAGAGCAACTCCATGATAGACAGTTGAGAGTCAGCAGGACCTGAATGAACTTGAACAAACTAACTGTACACCAATTTTCAATAGAGAATGGAAACAATACATTCCCCTTAGATGATCAAACCGAACATTTCTGACATACCTCTGCCAAATCACTGTTTATTTTGTCTCATTTGTCTAAGAAATTTGGTTCTTTGATCTTTCATATGTGCGAATTCTTTGACCACAGCTTCAAATAAATGCCCACTATGTAGGATTTAGGGTAATCTATTAGAAGAAATGGAATATAGTGTTCATAAGTACAGTATGTTTCCCTTAGTATATAATTACCTGTAACAACTGTGTTTTGTGTTTTTGTAAGCTTAGAATGGGGAAGAAAAGAAGACAAAAAACAAGAAAGGAAAGGAATCAATGTTTGCTGGTGCTGGCTAACAAGTTTGAGAACCCAAATTGTTTAATAATGGAAGATCATACTTGTTATTTAGCATGAGAAAAAGGAGCAGAGTGTGAATGTAAGTGTTGGAAGTGCGCTACGGGCACCTGACGGGCACGGTACGTTCTAATACACACTTGGAGGGGAGGTAAGGGTGGGGCATTCAGTTGATTGCAATCAACTGAATCCTACAAAGTGGACCTCTAACATTTTGGCTAATTACAGAACTTCATAGATAACTGTAGATTAAACTTGCTAATCACACACTTTGTAATCACTGAAAGGATGGAAATCTATAGACACGACAGTGTTCATTTGGATAGATTCCATTCTTTTTTTTACAAGATATTCAACAGTATTCGATACAACAGGTGTTCCTGCCACCATCGTCACAGTGGGTGAAATGAACTTGTAAGAGGTATTGTTAACTGTCTTGACTCCTGCCCCTCCCGCACCCATAAAAAACATGCGTTGCACAAGCATGGGGCCTTATTAGTGCTTGTTGAGTTTCCTATTTTTGACCACTAGGTGCAATAATAACTCTACGGCCCCAATGTTGCGCAATGTCTAGAAAGGTGAGCAAATCAGTGCTGTTAAACATTGGCAAATATCAGTCTAGTGGCACAATTTTGTTTGTTACTCAAAAGAGGTAATTAGTATTTCAACAGGACATCTATGGGATTGTGAATGAGAAATTTAGAAAGATGTATTTTGTTGATATATAGTATAGTATATGGTTGGGTCCCGCCCCGGCTGTCACCACGGATGAGCCACCAATGGAAACAGCTACACAAATGCGGGACTACAGCAAGATTCCCGCAAAATTTTATGCATAATTACATTTGGCCCATAGTCTCTTGGGACAAATGATTTCATCCATCCTTAAGAAAATATACATGACAGGGATAGAATGGTGACAGACACAGTAATTCATGCATATTTTATTCAAGAGTAAAAAAAGTGATTTGTCCCATAGGGCATGCTTACAATGTGTGTTATCATTTAGGAAGTCAAATGCCAAAACTTAGTTTAAGAGAAAATTGCAAGAAAAAATAGTCACAAGTTAAAATCCATTAAACTCCTTCTTTGAAATAAACCACGTCTGGACCAAACAAGGATCAGAAAACAGTGGAGAAAAGAACTGTAAGCTTAATTGTAAGAATAAGAAGTATAAGGATATCATCAAGAATTATAATGAGAATATAGTTTTCCTTCAAAGTGAGACACAGGATTTTCAGTGTGTCCAATTTGTTTACATGTGAATAAACCATGCGATCATGCTTTGGCAGCCTGAATGTTGCTTTTCACTGAGTAATATGTTCATTCACACTATTGAACACATTCTTTACACCAACTGAAGAAAAAAAAAAAAAAAAAAAACACAAAGGCTTAACACCTCAAAAAGAGCATCGGTGCCTGTACAGCGAAAACAATACAAAAATAAAATCAAACAACAAAATAACATTAAAAAAATGAAAAAGAAACTAAATTAAAGACAGAAGAAAAGATTACAAAAATCATATATATATATACTGTATATAGATATAAAAAACAAAGTTGAACTTTACAAATATAATCTGAAGAGGGAAATAATTCAAATCTACTATATTGAAACACATCACAATTATAATTTCACATATCAATAAGGAACTTAATTGCATGCATTGATGCGTTCCATACCACAGATGCTGTTAAAAATTGTCCTCTATATTGTCCATCATTTATTATTAATAATATATTTATATATGTATATATTTATACTTATATATATAGGTTCATTCGACTTGCAAAACATACTATGTGCATTCTCTCTCGAGTTACAGGCAGGTGAGAAACAATCAGGTAGGTGGTGTCAAAGGTCAAACTCCAACTGCATAACCCTCCTCCCCCCATCGTCAAGTGTTCACGCCACACAAAAGACGGCGGGATTAATGAGTCCACAGTCAATATATGCACGCGCCCTACACCTCACATCCACGCAGCTTTGTGGCATCTTACCAATAAAAAAAAATTGTTAATAAATAAATCAATAAATAAAAATACTCAGGTAAGATTGCATTGCAAGTAATAAAATGTACATATTTTTCTCTTTAAATGTCCTTTCTTAGAAACGTTTCATTTTTGCGTCATTTCAAATTTCATATTCATTAATACTAGTAGCAAAACATGTCAAACAGTGCGATTTCATTACGAGATGGGCTCATGAAGAAAACTCATCAATCAAAATATTCAAATGTGCGTGGCATTGGTACTGGCTGGTCACCCCCACCGATGAGCTGCGATGGATCAGGCTAAAGAGAGTTCTAAATCCCTAGTCCCCGCCCACTTGGTGAATAGGTGGAGTCAGAAAGGAATTGATAAAGACACTTTCAGCCCTTGACTAACATTACTCCCCCCTCCCGAAGTAAACTCCCACCCCGTACCCTGTTCGTCACACCCAAAAAGCGGCAGAACTCGCCCGAAACGGCGAGAATACCGCATACAGTAAACTGGCAGCAAAAAAAGAGTGACCGCCTTCCACCCACATCCATGACATATTTGAAATTGGATAGTTTGCTTCCCTAATTTGACATAGCAGTAGTGGATGCATACGTATAGTTATGTCGTTTGGGATTGGTTGGTATCAGGAGGCTTTAAATTTTCAGGTTTTGGCGATATCCTGCCACACAGCAGAACAGTGGCACGGGTTTGGGCATGCGGTCACTGCAAGTGGCCGCTGCATCACTGGATGTTGCTGTTGTCATCAGTACCATTGGCCTCGGACATGTTCATTTTGCCCATTGAATGACCGACGTGGTTAACGCCGTCTTTACGGGGAGGCATACGCTCGTTGATGCGGTCTAGACCTTTAGCCTCTTCGAAGCTGCTGATCTTGTGCTGTGGAGAAAAGCCGCGGATGGCTGTGGAGAGGCACAGATCACAATGAACACCAGAACACCAAATGTTTAATGGAACCATCAAGTCAAGGCTGCATTCTGTAAAAAGTGCAATATGTAAGGAATAAAACATGACAAGGAGTATTATAGGAAATAAGCAATGTTGTTGATTATAACAGAGTTTTATTCTTTTTATACCACAGCAATTTGCCAACAATGACTTTTTTATTTGGTTACTGTACCTCAGACTGTTAGAAAGAGTGGACACTGGAGATTCCTTTCCTTCCAAAAATGCTAAACAAACATCTTCTCACAGAAAACTTCACCATATCAGTGATTACCCACATTTTTTAATTGTTCATGTAAAGCGATTGCCATAGAAGTCCCTGTGTAAGTTTTACAATGGAAATGACACATTTTAGAGCAAGCACATTAATATAAACCTTGCAACAGGAACTACTCCTGTCATAGAAAATAGCAGCCCTGACACTTGGACAAATTTTGGTCATGAACGGGTCTGCATTGTGGCATGCCAACGCGTGCCAAAAAAGGGGCATGACACTGTTGTCATCATGACAAAGTTAAGCATAGTCTGCGCCATATCGTGAAATCTGTCATGCATAAGTTCCAAACTTGACATGCACGATTTGCGCATTAGTTGCGAAAATGTCATGCCTGTGAAAGGCGTTTATTCGGCTGCAGGAATTATTATTGACCATCAGCGGAAATTAGAGGGTGAGGAGAAAAGAAGGAGAGAAGAAAGAGTCCCAAGCAGAAAAAAGAAACCAAGGAGTGTGTGGGTCAGAGATTGGTTGACCAGAAGACATAAAAATGGACAATATGATCAGTTGCTGACCAAAATGATGGCGCTACTTTTGGCGAGCCACTGCTTACCACTGCGTGCCATGCGTAAACTATGCATAATGTATGCGCAATGTATACATGCCAATACGCACCACTGCATTCAACACACGTTACATTGAATAACAAAAATTCCCACGCAATGGCACGGAATGGCAAGGAGTCACATTCAGTGAAGTGCAGTTGTGCAAATAGGCTGCGCATAAGTTGCGCATTAGCCATGACACTGCCACGAAAATTTTGTTATGCCTCAGTATTGAAAATTTCAAAAATCTCAGCATGGCCTGGCATGCACATAAGCACTTGATATGAAGCCCCATGAAGCTCCACTCACTCTTTCACGATTAGTTCTCTCATTGGCATGCAACAAAGCGTGTCTCTTTGTGCCACCTTTCGATGCAAGTGTCAGGGCTGTTAATGAATCAACACCTTCTGACTATTCAGTACTGAGAAATCATCAGTGCTGTGGTATAAAAAAATGAATATATTATAAAATCAAAAGAGTACCACTTTGTCATTCCTGAACTATGATTTGCACCTCATGGATTTTATGGAGAATGAAATAATACCCAAGTTTGAAAATAGAAGCTCTGCCCTTTTTATTTCCTATAAACCCAATAACAGTGTTCTATGATATGTAGTATGCTGTACGTACAGAAGCCTATAACATGAAAAAATGTTTGGAAGTTATTTCTACTTTCTTTTACATATCACTGACTTTTGGATCATAATTTTAAGTATCGTATTAATACTCTCTGATAATATCTACTCTTGGTACTTATCTTAACTACTACAACTTATCTTAAAGAATAATTGTTGTGTATAGTCTTTAACTTATAAAGATGAAAGAAAAAAAATGCAGTTTTCAAGACTCACTGCTGAACAAGCCTTACTCAGGATATTAAACCCATTTCCCCTCTGTCGTCTGTATTCAATTACCAGGCCTTTTTTCTGCTTGTCCCAAAAACAGGACTGGAGAGGAAATAGTGATCAGTTCCCTTTCCATGTGTGAGCCACTGAGGTGTGCCTGCTTTAGAGCATGAGAGGTTGTGGAAGAGGCTAACACACTCTGGTTGGCTGGGAGTTCCTGAGAGTTCCAGTTACCACATGCTACGCTCACAGTTGCCTCGTGAGTGGACAAGAAAAATGCAGTGCTTACATACCGACTCAAGTCATCATGCGTCTGTGTTAGATATCATCTCAAAACATCATGCATTTTTCAGAGTGACTGACTATTCTCTCTACTATTATCACTGAGAAAGGGCATTGTAAATATCTGGTAAAGTCATAAAAAATTAAGAGGTGTCCAAGTTCAATTCCATGGACCCCACACTATAAAAAAGATCTGAAAATATACTTGTGCCTTTACCACTGCAGCTGCACCAAAAGCACAACATACTTATGTTACAGTATTTCATTCCAGACACATTAAACTTAAAATTACATAAAAAGTCACTGACTTTCTGGATGCTACCGAGATTAAAGGAGCAGTTTGTAATTTTTAGAGTCCTCTTCTACCTGTGAATGAACATTGATAACCCTTCTCTTCCCCAAACAAACCACACCCCCTCTGTGGAAACTTTGCCTTTTAAGGAAAGGTGATGCATCTAAACATATCGGTTCTAGATGGGGGTGTAGTCATTTTCTGGGCCTGAAAAAATGTAAATAGAAATCTGCAATGAAGCCACTGAATGGCAACATCTCAAATCGCAGCTCTAAAAAATGTATCTTTGAAAGTATTTGAAAGTATGAAAGTATGCTTTAAAGGCATTTTTACAACCCCAATTCCAAAAAGTTGGGATACTGTGTAAAACGTAAATAGAAACAGAATGCAATGTTCAATCTAATAAACTTTATTATATTTTGTAAATATGCACTCATCCTGAATTTGATGCCTGTAACATGTTCCAAAAAAAAGTTGGGACAGGGGCAACAAAAGACTGGGAAAGTTGTGGAATTCTCAAAAAATTCCTGTTTGGAACATTCCACAGGTAAACAGGTTAATTGGTAACAGGTGATAGTATCATGACTGGGTATGAAAGAGTCATTGACATTCTCAAGCAGTGATGGGACAAGGTTCACCAATTTGTGAAAAACTGCATGGGCAAATAGTCCAACAGTTTAAGAACAACATACAATTTTCAAATGTAGAGAAGTCTCTGCACGAAAGGGGCAAGGCCGAAAACATTGAATTCCCGTGAAATTTGAGCCCTCAGGTGAAAAAATTGACATGATTGTATAAAGGACATTATTACATGGGCTCGGGTGCACTTCAGAATATCATTGTCAGTAAACACAGCTCATTGCTGCATCTACAAATGCAAGTTAAAAACTCTACCATGCAAAGCAAAAGCCATATTTCAACAACATCTGATTTATCTTTTTGGAAATCATTGACAATGTGTCCTCCAGGCTAAAGATTGTTACCAGTGCAAAGTTCAAAAGCCAACATCTGTGATGGTATGGGGGTGTGTTAGTGCTCAAGGCATGGGTAACTTGGACATCCGTGAAGGCACCATTAATGCTGAAAAGTACATACAGGTTTTGGAGCTTCCATCCAGACATCTTTTTCAGGGATATCCCTGCTTTTTCCAGATAGAAAATGCCAAACCACATTCCGTACGTGTTAAAACAGTGTGGCTTTGTCTTGAAAGAGTGCAGGCACTAGACTAGCCTACCTGCAGTCCAGACCTGTCTCCTATTGATGTGTGGCACATTATGAAGCTCAGAATACAACAACGGACTGTTGAGCAACTGAAGATGTATATCAAGCAAGAATGGGAAACAAGTTCTCTTTCAAAACATCAACAATTACTGTCCTCAGTTCCCAAATGCTTGCTGTGTGTTCATAAATACTGTATATTTACATTTTACACAGCATCCTAACTTTTTTAGTATCGGGGTTGTATAAGTCTAGAAACACTTTTAAAAATCACAAACTGCAACTTTAAAACCATTCCCAGATATCTGCCTTGCCCTTTTTTTAGACCTCAATGCATTGTTCCTCTCAGTGAATTGTCTACACTGCTTTCATCCTTGTGTGAACGTGTGTTGATCATGGCTGTGCAACAGCTGACGTTAAGCCCAGATACATGTCCTGGATTTACCTTCTCCGTCACTTGCTTCTGTCTCGATGGCTTCGATGGCTTCGATGGTGGCTGGGGGGAGAGGAGGGGACCTGGTTACACTCGAACAAGCCATGCATACGGCAGTAAGGCACAGGCAGCAGTAGTGCACCAGTAGCGACGACCCTGCAAAATGCATGCACGCCAACCAGACTATGGAGCACAGAGCCAGTCAACCCCTCAGGCACACACACGCGTTCCCAGATGCCTGGCCATCCTTCTTAACCTGGCACAGACTCACAGACGCTCACCTCAACCCAGTTTACCCACTGCAGGGAAACCGACCCACTGCGGTCCAGGCTTTGGGGCAACAAACAGTGCACGTAGTATAGAGAGAAGAGCACCCCAAAGCCTGGAGTCTGTCAGAGGATACAGAGAAACAGATGGAGAGACAGGTGGAAGAGACAGGAACAGGTTTAAAAAAGTGCCCAGAGACCCGTGTAGGTTTGTATGCTCACCGCTCTGCAGAGTTTGCTTGCCCCCGGACAGCACACCGCTGGGCAGCATGCCAGTCGGGGTCAGCCCTTTCAGCGTCAGCACATTCTCACTCTCCTCTCTGTATATAGCCATATACATATACACATACTCACATAAGTCTCTATTCTCTCTTATGTCTGAGGCATTTCTTGAGCGATTGACTTAGATTAACATACTGAAAGTGATGCCATCACTGAAAGTCCTTCACATACCTGAGCACAGAGAACATCTTGGCCATCTTGCCAATGGCACGGATCTTGTTCTTAATCACCTCTTTCCGTGCAGCTGCTGCATTGGCTGTGGGCAGACATAAGGTTTCAGACTATATTGCCACAGGGAAAGTCATTTAAATGCAAGGCTTGCTGGAAGCAAGAACACTATATGATCTCCTTAAGAACACTGTGAGCTTTAGAAGTGCTTTAGAATACAAAGACTGCAAAAACAATAGAAGCAAATAAAAAGAACAGTGTGCAGAATATAACGGCAATGTCTTACCATCAAAGATCTCTTCTCCATCGTTCATTAGCTCATCATCAGAGCAGATGCTTAACACATTCACCAGCATCTCTGTGACTGCAGGGGAGAGTTTATGGACAATCATTACATACAGACAATGCTGTCTACACCATCATAACATTAAAATAACCTGTCTAATATTGAATAGGTCCCCCTTGTGCTGCCAAAACAGCTCTGATCTGTCAAGACATGGACTCCACAAGACCTCTGAAGGTGTGCTGTTTTATCTGGCACCAAGATGTTGGCAGCAGATCCTTAAATCCTGTAAGTTGTGAGGTTGGGTTCGGATTTGTTTGTCCATCCTACAGATGTTCTATTGGATTGAGATCTGGATAATTTGGAGGCCAAGTCAACACAATGATGTTATGTTCCTCAAACAATTCCTGAACAATTTTTTGCAGTGTGGCAGGGTATATTACCCGGATCAAAGATGCCTCGGTTGCCATGAAGGGGTGTACTTGGTCTGCAACAATGTTTAGGTGGTATGTGTCAAAATAACATCTACATGAATGCCAGGACCCAAGGTTTTCCAGCAGAACATTGCTTAGAGCATCACACTGCCTCCACTGGCTTGTCTTCTTCCTATAGTGGTGGCATCCTGGTGGCATCTCTTCCCCAGGTATGTGATTCACATGCACCCGGGCACCACATGATGTAAAAGAAAACGCGATTCATCAATCCAGGCCACCTTCTTCTGCTGCTGGTTCACATGCCCATAGTGGACTGGGTTAGCATGGGCACTCTGACTGGTCTGCAGCTACTCAGCCCTATATGCAGAAAGCTGCGATGTACTGTGTGTTCTGACACCTTCATATAATAGCCAGCATTAACTTTTTTAGAAATTTGTGCTACCATAGCTCTTCTTTGAGATAAGACCAGAGGAGCTAGCCTTAGCCTACCCACTTGTATCAGTGAGCCTTGGGCACCTATGTCCCTGTTGCTGGTTCACTGGCTATCCTTCCTTGGACCACTTTTGGTTGGTAATAACCACTGCATACCAGGAACAACTCCACAAGTCCTGCTGTTTTGGAGATGCTGTGACCCAGTCGTCTAGCCACCACAATTTGGCCCTTTGTCAAAGTTGCTCCAATTGTTATGCCTATTTTTCCTGCTTAAATCTCATCAACTTTGAGAACTGACTGTTCACTTGCTGCCTAATGTATCCTACCCCTTGACAGGTGCCATTGTACCAAGATAATCAATGTTATTCATGTCACCTCTCACTGGTTTCAATGTTATTTCTGATCGGTGTATGTCTGAGAGACAAGTCTTACCTTTCTCTCCCACGAAGGGCAGAGACCAGGTGAAGACATCCATGAAGTTTGGCAGCCAGTAGGGGTGGGGGGAACAGTTAAACTGTCGAATGTTCATCACATTGTTCTCGTACTTCAGGACAGCCGCTGACATGGGAACAAGTAAATATACACATGTCTACAAATAGCCAGAGAAAAGTTGACACTCCAAAACATAATACAAAATCAACAGTGATTCGTTCATGACTGATAAACGTTAAAAAGTGACTTAATATGAGCACCTGCCCACCTGCCAAATGTAAAATGTGACATTGTGAGGGGTTACCGAGTGGCACAACAGAAAAGTGTGTGTTATGTATGACTCCTGACAATGCCACAGGAGCAATCTTTGAACATGTATATATATATATATATATATATATATATATATATATATATATATACTCTGTCGAAGAGGGTCGG
>JAQQZR010000011.1:5606412-5637053 GCA_030068235.1 Notoglanidium macrostoma | reverse complement strand
ACACACACACACACACACACACACACACACACACACACACACACACACACACACACACACATACACACACACACATATACAGAGTATACCCTGTGAAATGCTAACATACTGCTTTTATAATTATTATGAAGATGTTGTGGGGAATGTTTTTGGGTTAAACGGCAAGTTTTTACAGCTCCACATAATAAACCTTGGGGCTCGCCAATGAAGAGTGCACATGATTCCGCCCTGTCAAGCACTAATGGAGCGCGCAGTATGATCTAATGGCGAGGAGCTCATCCTGCGGCTCGCACATAGCCTACAGCTAGCTTTCCTTCTCCGTGTGTGAGCGAGAGACACAGCACCATGGAGAGAAGCAGGTTCTACACCAGGAAGCGTGCGTGAAAAAGTCTTCTCTCACTCCGCTCTGAGCTACAGCATCTGCTAACGAGTGGCAACCCCATCGTTATACTACTGCTATCCTCTACAAATCAGTGCTTCCTCTGTCTCTGTCTCCTTCTCATTCTCTGTCTTACTCTCTTACTCCAATTTGGGCAGGAGGAGTGGGTCGTCATGGCAACACCACACTGCAAAGCCCCTGGGGATTGTGGGATAGATCGCAGAGCTGTGTTGACGCTGCTTCTGGCCGCAGTGTGGGCCTCACTGTTTTTCCCTCCCTCCCTTTGCTCTTTCTTTTCTTCTTTACCGATCCCTCTCTCTCACACACACACACATTATACGCTACTGCTGACTAAAGCATTATTCAGGAGATTTAGTGTTGAGGTGCTCACTTGTCTTCCTTCAGTTTCAGCTCAAAGATGTCTTTCCACAAACTCACATATCTACAGTGTAGAAAACCTCCACAGGAATCCTGAGCACTGAACAGATCAATGAAATGATCACATATAAATACCATACAGCTGAGGTAAGGTGCCACTCTGTGTGAGTTCTGTGACACAATGAAATATATCTACATAGTACGTAACGAATTGCAAAATTTGAAACTGAACGCGTGCTAAGACTACAAAAAGGCCATCGATACACATATTAGAGACCTCTCCTTAGCCCTCTCTTCTATTCTCTCTTCACCCATGACTGCATACTTGTTCATGGCTCGAACTCCATAATCAAGTTCACAGATGACACCACGGTGGTAGGCCTAATAAGTGATGATGATAAGAGGGCCTACAGAGAGGAGCTGGAGCATGTGGCAATATGTTGTGCTGACAAAAACCTGTCCCTCAACACCCAGAAGACCAAGGAGCTCATTGTGGACTATTGGCGATCCAAGAAAAGCTGACTTATCTCAGTCTGAGTACCTATATTCAGATATCACTGTAGCTTCAAGAGCATACTGACGAACTGCATCCCAGTGTGGTACGACACCTGCTCAGTCTCCGACCAGAAGGCCCTCTAGCATGGTGAAAACCACCCAACACATTACTGGTGCCCAGCTAGCCTCCATCGCAGACATCTACCACAGATGTTGTCTACAGATGGTGAAGACATCATCTAGAATATCTCTCACCCAAACTGCTCACTCGTCTCTCATCCATGAAGTGCTACAGAAGCCTCCGCTGCCATAACAGCAGGCTAAGGAACAGCTTCTTCCCCTCGGCAATCAACATACTGAACTCCTCACAATGCTGTTAATCCCCCATACTCCAACCCCCACACTGCGGTTTGCACTCGGATCAACATACACAATTGCACAGTTTGCACATGCACGTCCCTACATCTGCACAACCTTAAAAAGTTTGTACAGTACTACCTCATTTCCACTGTGCTCCTTTGGTCCCTGCACTGCACTGTCATCATTACTGTAAACCATGTCTCCATTTATACACATCATATCATTTGCACTGTTTTTTTCCCCCATGCCTTATGCCAGTTGCACATGTCACTTGCACTTTATTGCCACCCTATTTCATTGTCTCTTTGCATATACTTAATGCGACTTGCTGTTTTGTACTTCTGGTAAGATGCTAATTGCATTTCCTTGGCTTTGTGCCTTGCACTCAGCTCAAGGACAATAAAGCTGAATCTGATCTAATTTCATTAAAAAATTTTAAGATCTTATCTCAGTACAGTAACATTAGTCAAATTGTTGTTAGGAAATTAGTCATACTATACAGATATGCTAGATAGCGATTAGGATTGAATAATGACTTAACATTTGTTAAATATAAGACTTTTGTTCTATTTAAATATAAAAGCCCACCAATCATTACATAGCCCTACTGTAACCTGAACTTTATTACACTCTTGGTTATGTCTCTGTTATATATCTAAATATATATAATTATTATATTCGCTATAATCTATTTTGACAACATCGCTGGTATTATCAATACTTATATTGTTTTTCTATTGGACAAGAGGTAAAAATAAAATAAAAAGAGTCCTACTATAAGCTTCTGCACATTCTGTGGCTCGTGCGAATTGAAAAATATTCAGATTATAAGATTTATACCACCATCTCAGATTCTGATTTAGAATTCACATGTGCTATATTTTTCATATAACTTATATATAAGTTAAATAACATATAACTTACTTCGGAGAATATAAAAAAAAGTCAAATCAGTTGTTTCTGCTGCGGGTTTATGGACTGATTCTGGAGGTCTGTGTATGTTAGTGGGATGTGGGAGTTCTTGAGAGTATTTTCAGTACTTGGCACCCTAATACTCCGTCAAAGAATGGTCCATACACCACTAAAGGTCTATAACTTATAGCCAGAGGGTTCATGATTTTTATTTATTTGTTTGTTTATTGATTTATTTATTTATTATTAATTATTACAGTGGTTGAGATCACAATCAATTACAATCAAATTTACTATTGCTATATTTATTAAACAAGTATGTCTTGTGAAATATGGTGTACAGCTAATTAAACAACCGCCTGATGTGGAGAGGAGATTGGGTAAGAGCCACACAGGAATCGCAATAAGATTTTAGTAACAGTGCGTTTGATATGCTTTCTAAATGTTTTGAATCTACATTTTAGTACTGTATAACTGGTTTCGGTTAATGGATAGAAACCTCAAGAATGAAAAGTTAATAACTCCAATAAATAAATATGACAATATATATTTGCTTAATGTGTCTTATATTGGAAAAGTTAGATTAGTTAATACAATTAATTTGTGGTTGTTGGATGAATAAAGCGTGATCAGAAGGGAAAAGTTTTCATATTGGAAAGGGTCCAATGAGAACCTGTACCTTAATAAACATAAATGTAGTTGTAGACTCATGCTGACTCTTCATAACATGGTGAATAAGGAAGGAACATAAACTACCGCTGTGACTCTTACATAATAGACAAGATTAATGAAAATACACTGAGCATCGTTTGTGCTTTAGCAGCAGTCTTGGGTGAGCATGAGGAGCATCACTACTGCGGCGTGAAGAATGAGCACAACTCATGCACATGGACACACATTTATGCAGCCACCCCCCCCACACACTGCAGACTGGTCACTCCCTGGAGCAGGGAAGAGTAGGTAATGAAACAATGATTGTTTTGAGAGAGAGAGAATATTAGTCCAAATGGCTTCAAGACTGGCTTTGGCTCTGCATAGAAACCTAATGATGAATCAAGCACTGCTATTGATTGGCCCAAATCTGCTGCAGTTTTCTCCTGGCTCACTGCTGCACTGATTCCTTCACTGTGTCTCACCCACATCCACATCCTGAATATGAGGGATAGAGGCAATATGTGTGTGTTGTGTGTATATGTGCACCAAAATTCTGGGTATGCTTGTTTGTACATGCAGCACTTGTG
The DNA here is from genome assembly GCA_030068235.1 of Notoglanidium macrostoma. Taxonomy (NCBI): domain Eukaryota; kingdom Metazoa; phylum Chordata; class Actinopteri; order Siluriformes; family Auchenoglanididae; genus Notoglanidium; species Notoglanidium macrostoma. The sequence goes on along the minus strand of JAQQZR010000011.1, from coordinate 5,633,288 downwards.
GTGATGGTGGTAATGGGCTTCGTTGTGTTTCCCATTACCATGACCAGCCATTCTTCAACTGTGTTATAATGGTTACCTAGCACATCGAGAAAAGAGACTGAGCGTGTGCAAGAGTGAGAGAGAGAGGGGGGGGAACGGTCCCCACCATCAAGTAGTGCAATGTGGGAGGCCAATCATCTATCATGGCAGAGCAAGAAGCACAGCTCAGAGGCTAAAACATACACACAGACATAAACACATGTCTAAGAGGTTATAGTATGTGAAATTGCATACCGGGTGTGTATAAAGAGTGTGGTACGTAAGTCTGTGCATGTTTAATGAACCTGCATTGGACAGGCCACATGATTTTCCCTTCAAACAGACAAATGTCTAAAACAAGAATGTGGGCACACTCACACCCACACAGAGGCTCTAATGTGTCCTACAGGGGGGTAATGCAGTGTGTGATGTGATCTCCTGCAGTGTGAGATAGTGTGTGGGTGTATAGATGTGCATATGAAGACATAGGGACTGTCACAATTCTTTAAAAAATGCATTCAAATTGTTATCATGTAAAAGATATATTTAGTATATAAATGAATTTTTATATTAATGAGCCTATAATGTGATAGATAGACAGATAGATAGATAGATAAATAGATAGATAGATAGATATGACCTAAAACACCAGATCTTCACACAAGTCCTAAAAGTAGATGAATCGATAAAACAAATGAGATATAAATATTATACTTTATTATACTTTATTTATGGAAGACAAATGATCTCATTTTATATTTGTGAGTGGCAATAGTATGTGAACCTTTCACATACTGGCCCAGACGAAGCAAAACAGGCTCAATTCATGATACTGCCACCTTCATGTTTCTCAGAAGGGATAAGGTTTTCCTTTCTCTAAACATAATGTTTCTCATTTAAAACAAAAAGTACTATTTTGGTCTCATCCATCCACGAACATTTTCCAACAGCCTTCTGGCTTGTCCATATGATCTTTAGCAAATAGAGCAGTGGCTTTCTCCTTGCACCCCTGCCATGCACACCATTGTTGTTCAATGTTCTGCTGATGTGGGTGCATGAACATTAACTAGCCAATGTGAGATAGGCCTCTAGATGCTTAGAAGTTACTCTGGGTTCCTTAGTGACCTCGCGGACTATTCCATGCTTTGCTCTTGGAGTGATCTTTGTTGGTCTCCACTATTGGAGAGGGTAACAATGATCATGAATTTCCTCTATCTGTCTGACTGTGAACTGGTGGAGTCTAAACTCTTTAGAGATGGTTATGTGACCTTTTCCATCCTGATGAGCATCAACAACTCTCTTTCTGAGGTACTCAGAAACTTCCTTTAATCACACCATGATACATTTTCACAAACATGTGTTGTGAAGATCAGTCTTTGATAGATCCCTGTTCTTTAAATGAAACAGGGTGCTCACTCAACACTTGATTATCATCCCATTGATTGAAAACAACTGACTCCAATTTCACCTTAAAAAAAACCTCTAATTATAGAGGGTCACATACTTTTGCCACTGACAGAAATTTAATACTGGATCATTTTCCTAACTAAATAAATGACCACATGTAATATTTTTGTTTCATTGGGCTCTCTTTATATACTTTTAGGACTTGTAAAACATGTGAAAATCTGATGATGTTTTAGGTCATTTATGCATAAATATAGAAAATTCTAAAGGGTTCATAAACTTCAAAGCACTGCTGTATATGGATAGATAGGTAGATAGATAGATAGATAGATAGATAGATAGATAGATACATACATACATACATACATACATACACACACATACTTTATTGATAACCAAGGTGGAATTTGGGAGTGCACAAAACAAACATTAACAGATTATGAGTTGGTATCTCATTAATCATGGAGGATTCAAATCATGGCCCTCGTCTTCAACACAATTTGTATTGCCTCAAAGAAAGCTATTTGAGATTCAGTCCCAGAAAAACTGTGAATCCAACAAGTGACTGTGAAATGCATAATTATTATTACATCTAATATCACATTTAGCACACATTTTTTGTTTATTGTTACATCTATCCATTATCTGTACTGATTATCTGTTAAGGGTTGTGGGGAAGCTCGAGCCAGACCCTGGTGACTCCAGGTGAGAGGCAGGGTACACCCTGGGCAAGTTGCCAATCTATCACAGAGCTAGCAGAGACAAACAACCATTCACTCTCACAACTGTGGAAGGAAACCCACGCAGTCACGCATAGGCTGAACATGCAAATGGTGCTAACCACTGCATTACCACGCTGCCTCATTGCTACATTTAAACTGAAAATCTATACATAACTTAAAAAATAATGTGGAAATAAGTCTGCCACTAGAGAAAGGCATTTGTTGGTAAACAACAATTTGTTTTCAACTTTGATAACATAAATAATTCAAATTGCATTTAAATTAGGAATAAAGATTGCCAGGGAGAGCTGTTGCTTATTTTCCAATAACAGCACATCATAAAGTGTCTTATTCCTCTTATAACACAATTGTTAATTGGATTATATTGTTTCTAGTTAATTTTAATGTTATGAAACTTCCATAAGACAATTTAGTTCCTGTTATCACTTATATTATGTCAGTTTTAAACTGTCATTCTTTCACCAGCCTCTCTTTATACCTCTATCATGAAATTAATGAAAAACAAAAGAAAACAGAAAGTGCAAATTCATCTATCCTGCGTACTCCTGTGGTGGAAAACCTGCCGGTATTGGAGACTACTTACATAAATGTAATATATTTATGCAGAGAGTCCACCATACAACCTGGGAATGATGTGTAACTATAGAACAATGTATAACCAGAGCACTTGTGCCTTAATTTACAGCCAGCAGTACTTTCAGAGCTGCTGGCATAGAAAACTAATCAACACCTTCTGACCAATCAGATTCGAGAATTTGACAGCACCGTGGTATAAATAGAAATAATTTGCTTGATTCCCATGATGACCATCTCACAGCTCTTGAACTAACTGCACATACACACAAAGCTTTCATTTTAAACATGATAGTCCCTTTCTTCCAGCACACACACAAGCAGAGACACAAGCACTCAAACATCCTCACAGACACATACATTCATTGCTCTCCATTGTTCCATCAGATTTTGAGCGGAGAGTGTGAAATATTCACGGCCTGGTGGTACGTGTGGGAAGAGCAGAGAAAGAGAGAGAGAGAGACAGACAAAGAGACAAAGAGAGAGAGAGCTGAGAATGCTGTCAGCTTGCAGAAACTGGACAGACTGCATGGCTGATCTGTTTCTCTCTCTCTCTCTCTCTCTCTCTCTCTCTCTCTCTCTCGTGCAATTCAATTCAATTCAATTCAACAAGCTTTACTGCTCTGCTCGTATACATTTACAACTTTGCAAAATAACAGGAATGAGGAGAACTGTTATTAAAAGTCCACTTTGTAGGATTTAGGCGGATCTATTGGCAGAAATGGAATATAATATTCCTATGTATGTTTTATTGTATAATTATCTGTAACTATGAAGCATTGTGTTTTAAGTTTAGAATGAGCCCTTTATATCTACATAGGGAGTGGGTCCACCTCTACAGGACCACCATGTTGTGCTGCCACAGTAACCCAGAACAGACAAAACTCTAGAGAGTGCCTTCCGCATTTTGAATTTTTACAAGTGGCAACGTGAATGTAGACGGGAGCACCGGAAAGATGACAAAGTAGAAGAAAGGAAGAAAAGGTGGAACAAATAAGAGGAATCAGTGTTTGCATCAGTGTTTGCTGGTGCTGGGTAACAAGTTTGAGAATCCAAATTTTGAAAAATGGAGGATCATACTTAGAATTTAGTACACAAGAAGCAATGGAGTGTGAATGTAAGTATTTGGAAATACACTGTGGGTACTGACACCCACCATACACTCTAATAGACGCTTGGAAAGGAAGGGGTAAGGGAGGGACATTCAGTTGATTGAATCCTACATAGTGAACTTTTAAAAAACGTATTTGTTTTAACACTGTGTATCCATACAGACACATGGAAATGAGAGTAGTTAGATAGAAATAGAAATTCATAAATAAAATGCGTTAATTAAAAATAGTGGCGATTTTAAAGAATTAATTTCCTCTCCTTTTCTCTCTCTCTCTCTATCAACACACACCCCCTCCAGCCTCACAAACTTAGAAACTCAAACAAAATGTAATCCTTACTGACACATAGATAATCACAAAAGCAGAAAGTTTACAATGCCAGAAGATAAAAAGTGGGTGTTTAACAAAAGCATGTTTTAGCAGCTAAAATGAGAACTGTATTTTTGTGTTCCAGGACTCCTACCTGTAGAAGTAGGAGCAGCCCCTGACTGTGTTATGGCTGAAGTACTCCTGGCTCTTCTCATTGCCAAAGTCCTCCAGGGGGTCTGACCACAGGAGATCACACATGGGTCCGAATGCTGGGGGCTCCTTAAACCGATCCAACTAGGCCACACAGAGACATATAATAAAGAAGACGCTAAACATACATACACACACGTTGCCCAGTGTCCCCAGATAGTAAAAGAAGTGGAATTGGAAGAAGGCAGCACCTTCTTTATGTCATCTAAGTTGTGTATTTCTGGGGAGAGGCCACCATGAACACACAGGAACTGCTGGTTCATGAGAGCAGCCAGAGGAAGGCAGTCGAATGCATCCATACAGGAGTCATACACCTGCTCTGAATACTTGATTTTACCTGAGAGAAAACAGTGGACAGAACACAGAGAGATCAGTGTGAAAGATTTGAGCCACATCGAATAGTTCGTTTCTAATATACACACTCATATACCACTTTAATAGGAACACCTGCTCATTTCATGCAGTTATCCAATCATATGGTAGCAGTGCAATGGATACAGATACTGGTCAAGAGCTTTGGTTATTATTATTCATATAAGAAATCAGAATGAGGAAAAATGTGATCTTTGACTATGGCATGGTTGTTAGTGCCAGAAGGGTTGGTTTAAGTATTTGGTTTAAGAAACTGCTGATTTCCTAGGACTTTTATGCACAAAGGTCTCTAGGATTTATACAGAATGGTGCAACAAACAAACAAACAAACAGACAAAAAAAGCAGAACGCATAAATGTGAGAGAAATGAGCCTAAAAAGTATGATGTGTCTGTCATTAAGAATAGAACTCTTTGGAAGATGGTGTTATAAGACAATAATAACCTTTGGTGATGCAGTGTCAGGCTGCACCACACCACCCTGTCCTTGATTATTTTCCCATAACTGATTTAACTGTTTTTTTATTCCTCATTTATTCACTATAGGGTTTTCTGTGAAATAATGCATGTTCTTCTTTTTGTGTATTTGAAAATGGTTAACTTGGCAAGACCATTTCTTCTAGAAATCATGTCTGTTTTTATTTCTCTTTATACTGAGAAACAGCTGCTGATTTTTTTTTCTTCCAGTTCAAGTCTCTGGGTTGAACTTTTCTAGCCCTCCTGGGTGTCTCCCTGCATTACAAACAAACAGAAGGAACACCGCCGCTAGTCTGGTAAAGGTCCTTCTCTGCGTGGGACGACGTGTGTGTTCCCTTTTTTTCATTAAATCTTAATTCGCCGCCTCTCAGAGGCATTTGTATCCATGGTGACAGGTCAGCAGAGTAGGTACAGAAATAGGTTGCCACCAACTCGGCACTTACCCCCCCATCACCTGTGTCTGTATTCTGTCGCATGGACTCATGGGATAGGTCTACTTGTGAGCATTATCTCATCATGTGTTTTGCAGCCTTCCTTTGCAGTCAGCTGCTCCTCCCTTAAGAACAGAGCTATTTTCACCTGGTGCACGAGATCGAACACTTCTCCTTACTAAACTCGCACAAATGTATTATGTCTCCTGTTCCAAACAGCACACTTACAGTTCTCTTTTGAGTCAATCTTGTCAAGTTCTCTCATTGTTGGGTTTTCTATGCACCCTTAACGTGGCAAACTCCTTATTATTGTAGACTTAAAGTGTGGACAACCTGATTGTAAAAGTTTACATAATTCAGCAAAGGATGGATGTTTATAAAATCTGTTATCAAATTCAAACTGTTACCTTGTCTGCTTTATAGCTTAGTATGAGAGCTTAGTATCTTAGTAATTTATAGTTTAGATGGCAACTAAATGTTATAATTTATGCTAATGCTGATAAATAAGCTAGATAAATAAGATTTCTTTCTTTTCCTTACAAAGCCTGGTAACAAAATGTTCACCAATAATTAGGGTTGCCAATATGTGTGAACAAATTCTCTGAAGTCTTTTTCCTCAAATGAATTAGAGAAGCAGAGTTTAATTGATTTAAAATAAAAAAAAAAAAACAGTGTAATACTACTTTAAATATTAATAGTACCGTTGTTAAATTTGTGGAATCTGTGGAATTTAAAAGAAGTGTACAGTGTTTTGAGCTTCTGGGTTATTTATTTTGATGATTGGGCTCCAATCTTGTATTCATGGCCCTGCTTACACTTGATTTTAAAATGCATCTTTGGCAATCAGATCACAAGTGGACAGCTGAGTCACATTGCCGTTTACACCTGTGTCTATCATGAGTCTCCAAAGTGTCCAGCTGACCACTTGTGTTCAGATTTTGTTACTGCCTATGTCACTTCCACTAGACAGTCACAGGGCCCTGTGCACAATTATTACGTAATTCTCCATCACCAGACAAGAGGCAGATTTGTTTAGCACGGGCTAGCTAAGAAAAGGCATCCGATTTCACTTGCACTCCAACCACGTACATCAATGTTCCTCTCCAATTTTTCAAGTGTTGGTGTGCTGTCAGCAGAACAACCACTATGTCCTGTACATTTCCTGTTATGTTCTTGTCAGGGATGCATCACGATGCATTAGCATTTACACTACAAAAGATATGTGGTCAAATGCGTCCCAGACCACCTTGGCAAGTGGCTTGAGTGATCAGATTGTGTCTTGGTGGTCATTTACACTTGTATTTAATGCTCTTTTCTTGTGATCTAATGGCCCAAGATGCATTTTAAAACCAAGTGTAAATGATCTGTACGTAAGCAAATAAGTAATAAGTACTAAACTCATTGAACTGAACTGTTACTTATAGAAGATCACAATTAACACTCATTCTCTCTTTGTTTTCTGGTCACTAACAAAATGTTGACAGTTTTCTAGTGTTTACCTGACAAAAATCCTGCACTATACAATTTTGGAAGTTGTGTCTCACGTCAGTTAATTAAACCCAAATGTTGAAAGGTGTTATACCACAGCGCTGTTGAAATCTCATTTTTAATTGTTGATGATAGTCATTCTGACAATAATGCAGGAATACGAACGTGTTATTTAACAAAAAAAAACCCAAAAACACACACATACACACCAACAATGTATAAATACTGATATATTTAAACTTTCCATGTTAAGTTTATTTAACATTTATGGAAACATTCTCCACTGACATGGGGCAGTCTTTCTGATATGAGTTTTCAGAATGGAGGACTTTGCAGTTTCTTGGTAACATGAGAAGCTGCATTCTTTGGCAATTAATTTCAAGAAAGAGAAAAAAGTGGTTGGTACGTGAACGACTGTTTATAGCTGTTATAACTGATGACAGGAACTACCTTTTGCAGATGTTCCACAACATTTCATGTTACTATAAACGGATAAAATAGGATGTGCTCATTAATAATAATAATAATAATAATAATAATAATAATAATAATAATAAAAGTTTATTGTTATCTGCGGAATAAGAGGAACAAACAGTTTGAGATGCGTGCTGCACCACATAACACCATCTTGTCATTAACTGAATGCCACATTGTATTTTATTTATAAAATTTTTTTTTTTTTTATCATTTCAACCTAGCAAAAAAAAAAACATCTGGGATTTTTTTTTTTTTTTGGGAGACTAAGGCTAACTAATTCTTCTCTCAGCTAATCTATGAGTTAAGGCATCCCCACCAATAATCTATGATAAAACGTGCTTTTGAATTTGACTGAATAATCCAGTCACTATCATTTCTGCTTAGAGACACATTTCAATATCTAAAACTCAGATGTGCCAGACAGTATTTGTTGGGGATGGCATGTTCAGAATTCCAGGACAAATTGATTGCTCTCAAGTAGAACATGCAGAATGGAGTGAAGACAAAATCTCGTACAGAGAGCTAAATAAAGCTGAATAATGTTGCACAGGTAAGAGAACAAGTGGCAGAAAAGACAATAATGTGATTAAAGCATGACTCAACACTTACATTCTTGTTTGAAGGTGAAATATTCTGTCAAATGTCTACATTCATGATTTCCTCTCAGTAAAAATAGCGTCTTTGGGTAGAGGATTTTCAGCGACCAAAGGTACAAAACACACTGTGGGCAGAAACAAGGGTAGAGCGTAAGTGTGATGCATTTGTGACAAATGACACCATTACATGCTATTACATCCATTGTCATTCTCTATGACAAAAAAAAAAAAATGTATACACACTTCAGGAAGACTTCTACACATAAATATCTGGAAGCTAATGGCCACCACTTTGAGCACCTCTTGTAATTGTAGAGGACAAAGGTAACTTGTGTTAATCACGTAATGTCTGAATAAATTTAGTATTAAAATATTTATACAAATGTTGCTTTTCCTGAAGTGTTTATACATTGTTTGTCTGACTCTGTATATATATTCAATACTACTTTTCCAACACAATACATTGATCTGGAGTAAAAGACAAACCCTTTTAAATTATGTCTTCAATTAACCCTTTGTCCTTGAGCTAAAATCTTTTCTACAGTACTAAACATAATCCCTGTGTCAGTCCTGGAAAATATGCCTGTAAGTATATCCTCATCAAATATATATTATGCTAAATGCTGACACCTCTGCTATAATTAGCTCCCGTTTGTTTAATTACTCTGGCTACAACAGCTATGAGATTTTCATGTCATGACAGTGTTATCATAAAGGTTTCCATTCTATGAATGTGCACTTGATTTGCAACAGGCTTTTTGTGAATCATTCATTCAATCATCTTCAGTAACCTGGTAGATTGGGTCCAGAGCCTACACCATACGTGTTATCGTTCACATCTAGGGGCAAATCAGAGTAGCGGCATGTTTTTGAGGTGCTGGTGTTTGATCGGTGTTTCCCTCACCTCGATACTGAAATAACCCCGGTCCACGTAGTCTCCTAGGAAGAGGTATCGTGTTGTAGCGGGCGAGCCCCCTACCTCAAATAGCTTCATCAGGTCAAAGAACTGCCCATGGATGTCCCCACACACTGGCACAGAAACAGATAGTAGTAGAGAGAGAGAAATGAGAGCGTGAGTGAGTTAGGTAATAAAGCCTATTAATCTCTGCCATCAGGCGAATCACTCCATAGAAACCTCTCATGTACTGTTACAGTGTATAGAGGCACTGCAGTCACTCCTGCTCCAGTCTGCTTATTAACTGTATAACTGTTAAAACTGCAAAAGAGGGAGAGATGTGCAGTAGATTTTGTGAATTTAAAGCACCTCTCTGTGTGTATGTGGGGTCAGGGGATTCATGCATCTCTGTGTGTTTATGACTGTGGGTGCAGGAGATTCTATGGCCAGAAGATCTCTGTTGTCTTTCAGTTTGATGATTCTTTCCCCGAGGAGGAGGAAGTGCACGAGAAAGATAGAGAGAGAGAGAGAGAGAGAGAGAGAACGAGATAGAAAGAGAAAGAGAGAGAGAAAGAGATGCAAACTCCAGTTGCCATGGCAACATGAATTTGATGAGGATAAATAATGAAATAAATGAGGTGTTTTCATTTCTCTTGCCTTTGCTCAGCGTTGGCATGGAGATGCTGCCTAAGCGTTTACCCAGGAGGCTCATCAGCCAGTTCTTATGCGAATGTGGGTGTGGCCTCAGGATATATTAAAATAAATATATTCACAATATACAGTAGGCACAGACATACAATATGGCACACAAGATATACCCAACATGCAATACAACTCATCGTTATCAACACACTTGGTTCAAAATATTGGCACTCACTCTTCACAGCTTGTTCTTCATAGTTATTATTTCACATTGAGCTATGTCAGAATGTTAACTAGTAAAAGATAAGTTTACTAAGTGAAGTTGCATTAGTTGTAAGCTAACTAGCTAACATGTCAATTTCTGTCTTCAAACCAAATAATGTCCCCCTTGAAGCTAAGAACTAGGAAACTGATGAAGAAAGCGCCAGATTTTGAACACAATATTTGTTTATTTTACCATATCCATATCAAATCTCTGACGTAATTGGAAGGATTCTTACAATTTTGACCGATTACAGTATGAGATTGAGAACACAGTATTTATATCTGTTTTCAGTACTGGTATTCATGCATCTGTTCGTGTATACACAAAGCAGGTGTCTTGTGTGAGGTGACCTACTGTAACTGCTTCAGTCTGCTTTAGATCTTTGACAAAACAGTACTGCACAAGACTGCATTTCACTTCCTCTGTCTTCACTGCCCTCCTTCGTCTCTTTCTCTCACTCTCACACTCTCCCTCTCATTCTTTCCCTCCCACCTGCCATCTCTGTCTCTGCTGATCTGCTCCGTTGTGGCCTTCGCCCACTCAGGGCTCAGAGCAACACCGGTAACGCTTTGCAAAATGCTTCACGAAAACACAAACAGCGCCAGCCAACCCTTTCAGCTTCGCAAATCTTTGTGACCTTAAACACAGGTATTTATATTTTAAGCTCAATAAATTTGCCATGTGATCCTCTGCAAATGAGAGGAAGTATTTTATCACTACAATCTCTCAAGCAATAAATTCAATACATCAATCGCTGAATCCACTGAATCCATCAATCAGACAAACAAAGCATTTAGACCTGAATGGTCTTCAGGGACGCTGCTGAAGTGAACATAAGCTGTGTTAAATGGATGGCAGACTTATCTGTGTTGAGGTAACTGGAGCCATGGGCATTGAGAGTCTGGGCTGGGCCATTAGGATGAGCCATTAACACATTTTACTGTGACAAGCCCCTAGCAGCAATGTAGCGGTGTGAGACAGCCAAGTAGTTTTGTCCTGCCTTAGGGATATCTTAAAGACAGGCAGAGAACGATAGATAGAAATAGTGAGAAAGAAGTGATGATGGTTGGTCATGATATTATCTGGAAGGGCTTAATATCTATCAATAGCTCCACAATGAATTTACTCTTGGTGGACAATTCATTATATCATGAGTGTTTCATGTCCGTAACAGCCGGCTTCATGCCTTGTTTCCTCAAAACAAAACAAAAAGTCATAACCCTTTGTCGCTGCCTGGACAATGTGTTCGTTTCATATATTTTTCAAGACATTTTTGGAGGTGGTAGGAAGGATGAAAAAGTAAATAATCATTTATATAATATTTTAACATAAACACTGTAGGAATGTTAACACAAACCTTTCCATAACTCTAACTGGGAATTTTGTGTGAGGAGTGCATGTTCTGGTACATAATGTTGGTATTAGTTCGACATTAAGCCAAAGTGATAGATTGGTTTCGGATCAGATTTGACATGTTTCCTTCTCCAATCCTCTGACATTTTTTTTTCATGCACTGAAATTATGTGGTGTTGACTGGCACAGCACAGATCCTGCTCATCACTGTTCTTTTATTCAATCACACGTTTTTTATTCATTTTTAAAGAGCCCCATGCCAAAATTTCATTTGAATAAAATATAAAGACATAATTCACTCAATTTTTACTGGCGAATGCAAAATTTTGAAGAGAAATGTAAGTTATACCAACAGGATATTTAGTGTGCTGGGTTTTTATCACAAGTAACATGTATGGTCAAAACATGCATACTAAGATAATAATAGTGAGAAAATCTAAATGATACTGGTTCAGGTGTGGAGACAAAGAGAACAATCAAAAATATTTGTCTTCTTGCTTTTGGTTCTTTTCAAACTGATTTTTCCTGATGGTTTGTATGGTATTCTTGTCACAGGATACGCCATAATTTTATTTTGAACTTCTTGGAATTTGTTATTTGTTGATAAATTGACAGAGAGTCATTTCCTTTATAGATGCGAGATTAGAGATTTTTTTGTCCGAAAAAACAGGGCGTGCAGACTTTCTTTTACTTTTTTCTTAGGCATTGTCTAGTCGCATAGTTTGGATAATTGTTTCTCATCACGAACACATAATTATTTGAGCGAATATAATTTCGTAGGGATGCAACTGAATACAAATATATTTTTCGAAGCAAAAGATCTAAACAGATACAAACACATCCAAATAGGAAGCAATTTCAAAAAAATCTTTTTTCGGAAACTTGCCAGAACATTTCACGGGGCATTTGGTTGAAACTGGGAACTGAGCTGGAGGTTTTAACTTTCATACTTTCAAATGTGCGTTAGAGTTTATTAACATGAACATACAGCTTTCATTCATTCATCTTTAATCACAGAGCCTGGTCAAAGTGGTTTAAATGTGGCTACAGGTTTGTTTATACTTTGGAAAATTGACCAACTTAATTTGTTAGAAAATATCACGAAACGTGTTGTAGTTGAGGTTGAGGAACTGTCAGAGCCAGAATTCACACAACATGCTAATACTGCAGGGATTTCAATTTCACCCCTATGTTTTCTATTATTTCTGGAGGCAGAGTGGCATCCTAAAACCCCTTCTGATTTAGATTACGCCTCATTCAGTTTAAATCTGAATATAGACATGGATATTTGTGGCACAAACATGCACAGATACAGATAGTGATAGTGGAATTGTGTTACACCCCTTGTATCTTGTATCAGACAATACACAAAGCTCTCATACATACTGAAAAAAAAAAAAATCTGATCTGTGAAGTACTGTCTGGGTTTGTCTGCATCCATTCCACACACCCACGTACAGGAACTCAAACTGATGAATGACATCGATGTGACAGGATGCGGGTGGATAAGTGGATGCACTCCATCATCTACCTGCACTCTTTTCTAATCCCACTCTCATTCTTTCAATGCTTTTTACAAGCAAGCATCTCCATATCCACTGATCACACAATTGCAGTCTATTTGTAACTGTAACTATTTCTGCATGTTTGGAATTTTACGTCGACACCTAAGACGAAACCTAAAAGAAGTTGTAATGTGTTCTAAAGAAATATTTCAGAAAGCTATCACACTGCATCAATCCTTCACGGATCCTACACCGGCTGTGCTCAAAAGAAATACTATTAGGCAAGAGTATGTCGAACAAAAACGCCCATTGTGTTGATTCATTTCATCTGTTCCGACAGTTTTTTTGGTAAATTGGTACAGCAGATAGAAATGTGCAGGCCTTGTGAAGCATGCTGTGCACTGAGGCCATTACACTACTGCTGCAAGCATCTCCAAGCTTGCTGGGGTTTTTTTTTTTCTTTCCCTACCATCTCCTGCAGAGCTTGGGATTTTCTGAAGGCAACTTCAAAACCCTTCCAGCCAGGCACGACTCTATTGCTTACTGTCAACCATGTTTTTAAAAAGGCTTTGTAGATACGAAAAGGCTTATATAATCCCTGCCCCTTATTCCTTAAAAAAAAAGGCAGTCACGTTGGATGATGAGTGCTGTATAATGTATGGTGAAATCAAATGAACATAAGTGAGTAGGAAAGCAGGAAATGGCATCTGCTGCAAAGGGGACGCAGTGGGTAGCGCATTGTGAAACACCACAGACACGTCAGTATTTATATAAATATTGACGTATTGACTGTTACAGTGAATGTAATAGCATGTGGTACTGTACATGACTACATTGTAAAACCCATTCTGATTACTGTGACTAAGGGAATCATACATTTCTTTGTCAAATCAGACATTAGACCATCATGATTCTGTAATTTCACCAAACTAAATGTACAGTAAGCAAAGAAGCAGTGAGTCCCTTGAAATATGCTTTAAGATTTCAAAATTGTGTAGAAAGATCAAATATACCAGATGCAAATCAGAGAAAATAGCATTTCTAGATTCTTTGGATAAACTATAGAACTACTACAACTACTACTACTATTACTACTACCACCATGACCATAACTAGCTTTGACTGAGGTCTTGGAGGATTTTTTCCCCAGTTGTCAATTCCAACGTGGAAAAAGTGACCCTGTGGTAGCAGAATGTTGTCTACTGTGGGAATGTTGCATTCCAATATTACCAGGTTGAAGAAAAATCAATTGCTTTATTTTGAACAGACTTATGCAAGACAAGCATTCAATTCTGGAAAAAAAAAATGCAACGTACAGTAGATAATAGTAAAGCGTGCATGTACAGCATTTTTCCTGACCACCGTTAACTGCTCCATATGTGCAGTACCAGTCAAAAGTGTGGACACACCTACTCATTGAAAGGTTATTCTTTGTTTTGACTGTTATGACATTGTAGAACAATACAGATGACATCAAAACTATGAAATAACACATATGGAATAATGAGGTAAACAAAAAAGTGCTTAAAAAGTGTGTTTCGTATTTAAGATTCTTCAACATAGCCAGCGTTTACCTTGATGACAGCTTTGCACACTATTGGCATTATCTTAACCAACTTCATGAGGTGGTCACCTGGAAAGCTTTTCAATTAACAGTTCTGCCTTGTCAAAAGTTCATTAGTGGAATTTCTTGCCTTCTTAATGTGTTTGAGATCATCAGTTGTGTTGTGTCGAGATAGCGTTGGTGTACAGTAACTAGCCCTATTCCACTAAAGTAGTAATCCATATTATGTCAAGAACACTCACTTAAGTAAAGTGAAATGACAGTCCATCATTACTTTAAGTAATAAACATAAAGAAAAATCATTAAATTTGTGTCCAAACTTTTGACTGTGCTGATGTTGCATCTTGTGCTGATGTTGCATTCAGAGGCAGTTTGGAGCTCTGTAGTGAGGAATGCAATAGAGGATAGGCAATTTGTACATGCTTTTTGCTTCAGACATGGTAACCATGTCCTGTGGGTTTGTATGGTCTACCACTTTGAGCTGTTGTTGCATCTAGATGCTTCCATTTCACACTAATAGCACTTTCTGTTCACCGGGGCATATCTAGCAAGGTGGAAATTTCATGAACTGGTTTTTTTGAGCTTATGCAAAAATATTAGGGTGTTAGTTGTGTTTGTTTGTTTGTTTTTTAACTTAGACTGTGTGTACATTCATAAACACTTGATTTATTAGATTTTAAGTTAAAGATCATTTAATAAACTTAATTGTTAACTATCGTATTGATGGGATGATATTATGTGACAAAGAAATCAAGAGGAAACTTAAATTAAACCAAAAATAAAATTAAACGTACATGTATGTGGAGGACATTCAGAGAAGATTTAGGTATTCACAATAAGGCACTTCAATGAACAATACAGAACACAATCACTAATAAATGAATTATTAGTCCGAGAAAGATACTCGAAATTCGTGAAACACTCTTAGAAAAGAGATTCTCATGGGTTCTTTGTCTAGTTAATTGGTATTAGCTTCCTAAAGAGGTTCTACATGAAGCCTTCTCTGGCATTCTGTTGTAAGCGTCTGCAAAGAACCTTTCCAGTTTCCGTCAGAGGTCAACAAAAGAACCCCTAAGGCTTTTAGATTGATCCTTCTTTTTTAAGACTGCACATACAGTACTGTGCAAAGGTCTAGGCACCATTTTTTTGTCTTTGATATTTTGTGTTACAGATGTCAGTAAAGAAAATAACAGATTAAGTAACAGTTCTTTTTTTGCGAAAACACATAAGCAAGGTTGTCTGGGACTAACTGCTGAGATAGAACTCCAAAGTTTGCAAAAGAACGATGTCAAGTTCTCCAATATGATATATAACTATATAACAGAGCACCTCAGAGAACCTGTGAATATTGTTAGATTAGACTTCAAGAGTTTAGCAATACATGCAGGGTCTATTATGTTTCTTTAGTTGTAGTTATCATACCAGGAATTTCTCACATAGTTCCACTCCTACATTTAAATCTAATTTCTGACAGTCTTCAGATGTAGACGTACTTTGATTGCTCAGCAGGAACACAGATCTCTGGCAGAAGTGTCAGAGACCACTGAAATAATGCCATCCATCAGTGCTCTTTTCTTTGTTCTTTCTGCTCCGATATCAGGTCATTTATCTCCAAAATACCTAACCTTCCCTGCTGAACGCTGCTGTTTGGATTCATTTGCTTTCAACAGTTCACAGCTCCACTGCCACCCACAAGCTCAAAGGAGTTTCATCTCTTCAGTGTCCTCCTCTCTTCTGCTTCCTTCCTCTCCAATAATCTCTCTTTCTTAGAGATGAATTTCAGGAGTGATGAGGACTTGTAAAGCTTACCACTGTTTGGGCTAAATTTAAGAAGTTCAGCTTCAACTCACAGAGCTACAGTACAAAAGGGACTCAGGATGCATCAAGCCAGCACTGAATATACTGAATTCATCAAGTCAATAATGTTCCCAATGACTTTCAGACCAACTGTTTATTGCATAAATGTGGGCACTATGACAGTCAGTTACAAATATTGCAATACATTATCTCTCAATGTACTCTTTAGTTATCTAGGGAACCGGCTATCTGCTTATTTTCATAAAATTAATTATAGATTGACTATAAATAAACAGTGGCATTATACTATCAGTATTATGCAACTATTTTTATTTATTTATTTTTGTTTTTGGAATTACCTCCTCATGTTCCATCTTAAGCAGGGGTGGAAAAGTACAGAGAAACTGAATTTAATTAAAAGTTGGATACTGTAGTCTCCAACAATTGTGAACATATTTAAATTTGGTCTGACAAAGATGAGGTGAAAAATCTTCCCATTGCTACTGAAGGTGATAATAATGCCAGTGTTTCTATGGTACACAATCAAGTTTAAGGCTTACTTGAAATATACCCTGGTATACCCTGTGTCAATGTACATCCATTTTTTTGTGAAAAGGGCCCTTTAGCACAGTTGTGTACAGTGTTGTTTGCCAGTGATTTAAATTTGATTGGATGTTTTCAAAACAAAACAAAACAAAAGAAAAAAAAAAAACCACCCAAAATTGACCGGCATAGTGGATGGGGAAGAAAAGAAATGGAAAAACATCTTATGGTATTTGAGAAACATTTTTTTTTCAGAGGTTCAGTAATATGGTATATTTACTCAAATATTTTTTCCATCCATGGTCTTAAATAGGGTTTGAATTGAATTAAAAACATTATTGTATTCATAGTATTTTTGGTGTAGCCCTGTTGCACAGTAAAATAAATAGTGTCACAATATTATGTTTTTGCCATATCACCTATCACTAATCACATGATAATTAATATATTCATAGTAAGAAGATTTACAATGCAACTTTCAATGCAGTGCTCTCATAGCAACATCTTTTAAATAGCATTTGTGATTATTAAAGTGACAAAATAAATGCTAATATCTGGTCAGTATCAGTATTGCTCAATGCTTATAACTCTGATATTGCTATCATGTTGAAAATGAAAAACAATGGAATAGGAGCATCCAGAAAGAGGACAGTCAGCACTAAAAAAAAAAAAAATCGAAAGCAGCATTATGCAGATGTAGCTTGGCTACAGCATCATTGGACTTAATGAGAACCAGCACGAGAAGGCACATGGAACAAATCAGCCTTAGTTTGAATTGATGATCCTGACTTCAGCTTGAACTGGGAATCAGCATGTGTGTATGTGTGAACATGCAAATTTGTGCATAGAGTCTTTATTAACAATAGCACTACATCAGGTTCTATAGAGCTGTATGAAGGTATGACAAGCATGTAGAGATTACTTTTGTTTTCCATTTCGGTGGATCACAAAAGGAAGCGGCCCTATTCACAGTGACATCTCCTTGCGTTCATGTCACTTTCTGCATATTTCATATGCTCTTGACATCATTAAGACACACTAGCACAATACAAAACTTTACTTGTCCTAATTTTGCCTATGCTGAGGAAATAATTGGGTCCATCCAGACAAGCACACATGTTTATACATAATAATTCAGTCACACAAGAACAGTTTCACATATGTATGAACATGTACAAGATATGAGCATACACAGGCACACACACATACACACACCCACGCAGATATAAATCACCCAGCAGCCGTGAGAGAGGGAGAAAGCTGGGCTGTGAGGAGATGACTCAGAGGTGTAGGTGTGTTCTGCTCGACAGATCTTCTCTCTCCCTCTCTTCCCCTTCTTCTTCTTTTTCTTTCCTCTATACAGTTTTGATATACTGATGGATTTAAGCAGCTGTGCCACAAAAAAGGCTGAGGAATCTGAAGGGATGGTCAAACTGTGCTACTGCACTCAGTCTGAGTGACTCAGACTGATGCTGCTTTCAGAAGCACAGCTGCAGGTTTCCCTCTGGTTAAAAGTTCATATCTCATTGTTTATGCTAGTAAGCGAAGCATCTGTGGTGACTAGATCTCTCAGATGGGGCACTGTTCCATAACAGACTCAATAGAAAAACCTTGAGCTACAACTAGTGAACTCCTCTGACAAGGACATGTCTGTGAAATTTGGGGTTCAGCCATAAGCTGATAGCCCCCTGCTGAAACACTTGAAGTTCCTACAGTACCCAAGGGCACTACCTCTGTAGCTGCCATCAACAATCCTTTTATCCTCAACAACAGGCAGTATCACACGCAGTGACCTGGCTGAATCGGATCGGCAAGCATAATAATGCCTACCACACGCAAGTATGGCAGGGTGACTAGCAATCTTCAATTAATTGCTTCAGTGTTAAGGAGCTCTTTTCTGAGCTCATCATGAGGCCAAGTGCCACAGTGCTTACAAGGACTGATGTGTCCAAAATACGTGGCTCCTGTTGGCCAGTCATCCAAACAGCAGTACTCAGTACCCCCCGGCCACTTGCATACATAGCGATAGGTCAAAAGGTAGAACTTGATTCCTCTTCTTGGAAGGAATAGCTTAGCATATGGAAAGAGAAAGAGGAATGTGCTGTTTAGGGACCCCATGAGGTGGCACTCAACTGGTAGGGGCCTGAGGACATGATGCTCCCTGCCAAAGACCTGCATGAAGCTGATGGAACCTTTGGGGGCAGCTGGGTTGGGGTGTCCTAAAAATGCTTCTGTGGATGGTCTGTTCATCCAGGCAGGTTTCATGATTATGAAACCTGTGATCTCCTCTCCAGGTTACCTTTGGCAGTAGGTCCAAACAGTGACCCTGGTACACAGGTCAGTTTTCGCAGAGTTCATTTGCACATCTGGCAGACTGTCTTGTGCAAATCAAACATGGCACTGTGTATAAAACAGGTTGGTGGAGACTTGTCCCACATCCAAGCATTGGTGTCCCACCACAAGAAGTGAGGTGACAGTCAGATCCTCCAAACAGGGATCAGATTACTGCAGATTGACGGAATGTTCCAATGGCAAGTGTATTTCCTTTGTGTGCCACACATGATGCAATTTCATCAGTCATCAGTGTTGCTGCATTTACCTCTTGGGCATTGCACATATAGATATTGTGCTTTAATCTGGTGAGACCTCCAGTAATGAGATAAATTGTTAAGTCATAGACCTAGCAAATTCATACTATTCTAATGAGGAAAGGGAAGGATTACCAATATAAGTAAGAAGCTCTGTTTAAGGATATGAGCCTCCAAGATCTATGGCCCAAGCTCCTGAATCACCTACTTCAGCTGAGCCATGTCTGCTACCAGGTCATTAATTCACTGAGAAAATAACTCAAATTACTTTCTGGTTGCTTTTTGTGCATATCAGTTGTTGCAGAACGTGGGTGTTTGTAGAATGTGGGGTCAGGTTTGACTTCAAATAAGGGGTTTACTCTAAGGAGATGGCAACGAAGGAGAACCCAACCCAGTGGGGATAATGAGAAGTGGTGTTACTGAGCAACAGCACAGAACAAGTTTGTTGATATAACAAGCAAACAGCATGGTGGGTGATGGCTAATAAGGCTAGCAATGCTAATGAGGGAACCAAATCAAGAGCACTGAGCCCCATAATGCTCCAGAAAAGATTGAAATGTATTAAAAAATACACTCCCTGGGGCAGAAGAGAAGTTAGGAGATGACAGGACAGAGCATAGTCATGAGCTGCTAAGTGGATAGCTCCATATGGTGTACATGGTCTTGACATGTACAAGGCAAGAAGAAAAATAAAACATGCGTGTATGCAGTCATTTACTGCAAACGTTGGATCATACATCATTTTGTGACTTTGTTGGAAAGTCTCAGCACAAGACGGTATCCAGGTGGTATCCCAGATGCAATAGGATGCAAATGTGCAACATCTGTGTGAAAACTTTGAAAAGGTCTTTGAAAATAGGGAAATATTTCTCCTTCCCTGGGACTGTCAGGTGACAGAAACAGAAATGTACAATGGCAAAGGAAATATTTAGAAATATTAGAAAATATATCATATTTCTAGTAACAATGTACTTTCAATAAAAAAGGAACTGCATGAATGATATTGTACCTTGCTAATACTGTATAAACACACCAAGTTGCAACTGCGTCAAATGTGCTCGATGACATAGTGTAAAACCGGAAGGTGCATCTTTTACAATATCTAATAAAAAAGGAGAAATCAGTAAAGTTTCTTTTGCTATCATTTGTCAGTGGTAAGCACTGTTGGTATTCCATCCCAGTCCATCATAGTAATGTTTTGTTCTTTCACCCACTGGACATATCTATTGGCTTTACCAAATGTGGTGTATTTAAGCGCTTTGCCATTCATGTACCCTGAGTACCCTGTCGCTGCTATTGTGACTCATTGAGTATTTTCCTCTATGCCAGTCAACTATGTTTCAAACCTTATTAAACATGCTCAGACATCGTATCTTTCACCTTGCATTTTTCATAACATGGCAAACAAATCACCATTAATCCAGTGAGGACAAAGTGAAAGCTGTCTCCGACGCCAAGTCTCCTGAAACTTTTTCACTTAGTTGTCTTTTGTTTTCATCTTTAGCTGAAGTGAAGATTATGTGAAATCTAGATTTAGTTTATTTTTGTGTTTCTGGTCACTATTTGTATATCTCTTTCCCTCTGCTGTCATGTTTGGGACTCAAACTGTCTTGCTTAGCTCTCTGTATAGCTCTTTGTATTAAAGCCAGTTTTGGGACGAATACAGCAAAAAGCACTTAGACTTGGGCAGGACATGAAAGCAGTACATGTCAGTTGCAAATCGAGGCAGAGGAAACAGGGAATAGTACAATGCCCTTTACAATGAGTTCCATAAAACAGGATCCCTAAGAAAAATGAGAAAAATATTTACTTGCAGAACACACACTATTTACTACACTCACTGAACATGCACGCACAGCATCAGTCCTGGTAAACCAACGCACTGCAATACATGTTTATGTGGTTCGTGTTTGTATATACCTGGTTAAACCTGTAACAACTGTAACAAATGTGTGTTAAAATGCACCTGAATGTGCAGTGAATTGAAATGTGAAGTTAATGGGATCCCCGGGGCTGAGGCTGAGAAACAGCATGCTGGGCATGCACGCTAGGTGTCTGACCAACAGAGGTGGAAAAAGTACAGAGAAATTTCACTTAAGTAAAAGGATGAGTACTGTCAAACTCTTTCTGGATTAAAAATCTATTTGAGTGAAAGTCGAAGCGTATTTGCATTTAAAATATACTCAAGTATTCAAAAATAAGTAGAATATATTTTTAACTGATGAACAGATATTAGACAAACCCAGAATACTGCTTGCTGGTTAGCTAATGTTTAATAATCCCTTTTTCGTGACTGGTAAGGCACATGAGCGACAAAAGCACATTATTAACTAGCTAGCTAACTTAAACTACCTTACAAAATGTAATTTGTAATTTGATTTAATCACAAATTTTAAAAGCTGATATTTTCCTTTTTAAGGTGGGATGCAAAGGAGATTAAAATGAAAATGCAAGGAGTAAAAGATACACAATATGGCCAAAGGTTTGTGGATGCCCGATCGTAACGCTCATGTTTGCCAACTCATGGTGCATTCCATTTTTAGTCCCCTTTGTAGTTATAATAACCTTCACTCTTCTGGAAAGGCTTTACACTAGACTTTGGAGCATGGCTGTGGGGACTTGCCCATTCAAGAACATTAGTGAGGTCAGGCACTGATGTCAGGTGAGGAGGTCTGTGGCTTACTTGGAGTTCCAGTTCTTCCCAAAGGTGTTAAGTGGGGTTGAGGTGCAGGACACTCGAGTTCCTCTACACCAACCTTCATGTCTTCGTGGAGCTTACCTCCAGTGAGGATAAATTATAATGCTATAGCATACAAAGACATCTTATATAACTGTGTGTTTCCAAATTTGTGGCAAAAGTTAGGGAAGGAACGACATATTGGTGTGATGGACAGGTGCCCACAAACCTTAGGCCATACAGTCAATGTTTTGTCTCTTGGAAATTTACTTGAATAATATGAGTATATTATGTAATATGAATACGAATAACCTGAGTACAATATTATACAAAATGTATATACACTGCAAAACAATAATTTTTTTCAGATTTATCCACTTCGGAGCAAAAAGATGCACTTTCAGTGATGTTGCTTTAGTGTGGATGGAAAGGCAAACCACTAAGGTTCCCCACATACAGAGTTCTGAAAAATTCATATTTACCCGCAAGGAAGTCATATATTATCTTTTGATAAAGAAATGCATCCACATGAGAGAACTAGGGAATTAGTTTGTTCTTAAACAACAAAGACTTGCACCACGACCAGAAGAATAATGGTGTTCACTAAGATGTGATTTTTATTATTTTTTTTAAGTGTTTAATGGTATACCTTGTTTTTTTCCGCTGAATTTTTTTTCCTCAGACTTTTTCAATATCATTGTGAATTTTTCATGGAACAGCTATTTGCTTATAAACACGTTTTTGGTTTTGGACACTTATTTAAATGTTTCAATGCTTCTGCTGGTGAGTCAAACACAAAAACACCAAAAAATGTAGCAGCTTCCTTGCAATTAAGTGCTAATTTTCTCAGTACAGCTTGCTACTGCAGGCACTTGAAGCATGGGAGTGATAGCCAGCTCACTTTCACCCTTTATCCAACCGAGTAAAAAGCAATCAAGATAACTTCATTTTCCATTAAACCACCATACTCCCTGAAAAGCAATAAAGAAAACTCTCTAACACACCTCCAAATCAGACAGAACAGAACTAAAGACTGAAATGGAAGAAATTCACAACTCTCAAAACAAAAACATGCATCACGCATATCTCTGATCAGATCTAATATACCGTAATTTTCAATATTGCTACACTTTGCATTGTAGATGAAATGGATATAGAAAATGATGAAGCACAATGTAAAGTCTCTCACCTGTCACAGGTGCCTCGATGTCCAGCATGGTCTTCTCCTGGCGTAAGATAGCGGCGCCCTCGTTGATGATGCGCAGGGCCACGGCTTCCTCAACTCGGCCCTCTTTGGTTAGGTGGGCTTTGAGCAGGTCCACCCGGGGCTTGCTCTCACAATCGAACACCTCCTTCATGGTTAGGCGGTGGCTCAGAGGGAAGGGCACGGCTGGGAAAAGAGAAGGAGTGACACCGAGTTATCTATCAAATGAAATTGTGATTGTGGGTACAGTGGCTTGCATAAGTTTTCACTCTCCTTGAACATTTCCACATTTTATAGTGTTAGAATATGGAAGTGAAATGGATTTAATTGGAATTATATGTCATGAATGTACTCAAAATAGCCCAACTGGAGGAAAAATCCATATCATTTGGAAACTTTTATTACCCTTTGCCTCTTTTTTCCTCTTACTCATCCCTTTTGGACCTAGTCACTGATTTTTGGTCCTCTAGGCATAGTCATTGTTGTACAGTATTTTATTTTTAAATAATTGTTTAGGTATGTTCCTTAACAAACTCTAGGGCTAACTAAATTGATTTCACCATTTAAGTATTACTGGTAATATTAAGTATTACCATTTAAGTATTCATGTCATGTAATCCCAATGTAACCCATTTCAATTCTAAATTGTAACACTACGAAATGTGCAAAAAACAAACAAAAAACAGTAAACTGTTTCCACTTGTAACTGAGCTCTCTACCCTCCAAAAACAGCCCCAAACACTTGCTTGCAATATTACATTCATGCCTCTGTTTCTCAGGCGAATATAGTTCAAATACAAGTCAGTCGTGTTATCCTAGCTAATTGAATCACTATAAAAAGTTACAGGTGGTATTTATTGTTGATCTCAGTCAGACCAACTACCATTTGGAACTTGCTGAGACTATGTGACCTGAAGAACAAGGAATAAACTCATACAATCCTTCAACTGCTATAATATTCCTCCTGTGGTCTCCTGCTCTCTCAAAGCATTTGGTTATGAGATGAAACCAAGACCGGAGAAAATACAATTTTCTAAAAGAGGGAACAGGATGACACCTTCTTTTCTCATGAGAGGGTAAAGAGCTACATACTTAAAAGCTATGGGACTGAGAGGCCAAAAAGTACCAGGCAGGTAAGCCACTAATGAGTCCAGCTCTTTACAGGCTGGGGTTCTGGATTAGATTGTCAGTCTTATTAGTTTAAACAAAAAAAAAAAAAAGAATGCCTCACAGTGCACACTGTGCGATTGACTGCCACTTAAAACTCAATTGCTTATTAATATGTACGGTCTAACATGGATGATGGAAATCTTTGGAACTTCAAAACATAAACACTGGAAATGAAAAGTGCAATTACAGGCAGGGCTGAAACAAAAGAAGAAAGACACAGTGAAACTTCGCTGGAAGCATACTCTATAACTAACACATCATCTATCAATGCCAAATAAAACCTAATATATTCAAGCATCTTTCTCAACATAATGATACAGTCCAAAGCAAAAGCAGGCCATTTTTTATATACTTGTGATCAAAAGGGCGCTTTGTCATGAATGGCTCATTGCCTAAAATAAATCCTTAAAACCCTAGACAACTTTAATTAAACATGCTTCATTAGTATTATCGTTCATTCATTGACATAAATTAACAAGGTAAAATGGCCTTTTAACATTTAAACAATGGGAGTGCTTCAGCAAACAGGGTGAATGACACTCCACAACAATCACTTACACTGCCACAACATGAATTATTGATAAAGCGGTAGTAAAAGTGTATGCTGATCTTCAGTTGAGTAACATTTTCGGGATCCTAATCAGACACAGAGCGCAATGTTGAACACGGTGCAAAGAGTGACTCATTATGAAATGTGTGCAGCGATGATGGAGCTTCAACAAAGCATTGAAATGGTGAATTATTTACGCGTGTGTGCTGATAGCGATGAGCTGCACTGTAATTACAGAGTGTGGTTACAGGATCGATGTACAAGAGACAAAACATCTTTGAAATGGATGACGTGGTCACCATTTGTATAAATGGTATTGGTAAATTTGTATGAATGGAATAACAAAGAACGAGCACTAGACAGAAACTGTGGTCTTTATATCCATGAGGGACGTGTGTAGATATCTTAAGCTGAATAAGAGAGTGAAGAGAGAACTAATTTGTACTATATTTTTCCTTAATTTTGTTCCAAATTTCACAATATTCAACTAAACTGTTAATAAAGTAGGTAATCACTACCATCTCAAAAATATGACTCCAGGCCATCAATGGCCCGCTGCCACTTTTAAACAACCTACAAATAACTTATAAACTATGATTGGCATCCTGTTACAGGAAAATAATCAATGACAGTAGTGTAATGCAGGCTGACTTCAATCAGATTTACTGATAACACACCAAAATGGATTATTATTTCCCCAGCACCCCAAGACATGTTTGTTACTCTTATACCACACGGCTGCCAACAATCTTTTAACTTACCAAAGAAGGAAACAGAAACAGGAGAGAAGACTGTCCTGTGGCGTAAACCTGACTGATACAAAGAGCTGACACTGGAGACTCTTTCCTTAAATCTTAAATAAACATATCCTAACAGGAAACTTTATAATATTAATCACTATATGTTTTATTTTTTTAAATCTATTTATTTTTAGTCTTAATTTATGTGAAGAATCACTCATTCTGAGTTTCTTACCCATCGCAAGTTGATAAAAGCACTTTTACATGCCCCATATCTTAAACACAACATGGTACACACTATTGGTCACTATACAGTACACTGCATAAGTATTCACCCCCCTTGAACTTTTCACATACCATCTGGGAATTCAAATGGTCAAATTGTCACTTGATTTATGCAATATGTCTACCACTTGAAGGTGTAGAATATTTTCATTGTGACACAAAGGTTAATTAAACAACAACAACAACAACAACAACAAAAAATAGATATCTGTCGGTTGCATAATTATTCACCCTTCTGTGCCAATACTTAGTAGAACCCTCCTTTGGCTGCAGTTAAAACTGGCATATGTCTCTATTAGCTTTGTACATCCGGATCCTGATATTTCTGCCCATTCTTCTTGGCAAAACTGCTCAAGCTCTGATAGAGTCCACAGCAATTTTGAAGTTTTTGCCACCCTCTTCCCTTTTCAGTATTATGAGATATTTTTTGTTGTAAATGTGGAAAAGTTCAAGGTAGGGAACACTTACTCTGCATCTGCACTGCGTCTTTACCTAAAACCTAATTTTATTGTAATACAGCCTACACGGGCTAAATAAGGGATATATTACACTGCAATAAAATAAGAGCAACACAAACATGAGATGCACAGAAAGGGGACAGGAGGGGCTTCTGGGAACTGAGACTCAATGGGATCAACACACAGTTAAATCTTTCATGTTTGACTTAAGGGGAAAAGAGAGGAATCTCAACCTACTGGTGACATAATGGGCCTAGGTCTAGTGTGGGATTTACACTGTGTGTGTGTGTGTGTGTGTGTGTGTTTGTGTGTGTGTGTGTCAGGCAGTGGTATAGGATGTATAAATACATAAACTACCGGTCAAAAGTTTGGGGTCACCTTCTAATTCAATTATTTCTTTATTTTTATGACTTTAAAAGAGACTGGATA
>JAQQZR010000011.1:5588796-5600446 GCA_030068235.1 Notoglanidium macrostoma | reverse complement strand
ACTGTAGTAATCCATATTATGTCAACAACCGCTCAACTAAGTAAAGAGAAACAACAGTCCATCATTACTTTAAGACTTTTAAGTAATAAAAATAGAGAAAAAAACATTGAATTAGAAGGTGTGTCCAAACTTAAAATATAAAATGTAATATCTGCTGAATGTCATTTCATTTTACAGAGGCTTACTAATTCAGTAGTAAATACTTTGGCACTGACAGATGGCAAGAAATGCAACAGTCCAAATGGGTCAAAAAATCACAACACAGTATTTCCATAGTGAGCCATAACGAGAACCAGAAGCCCAAGATATCTGTATTTGCACAACTCAACATAACTACCAGAAGACGCAGTCAGTTGGGAGATTACCTCATTAATCTCGGTTAACCTGAAAATATATAATGCAAGCTCAGAGAAAACCAGCAGACCAGAGCTGGCTGGTATTAATGAGCTAGAAGGGCTTACTCTTCACTCTCTTTCAAGGAAAACATTTATTAAAATATGGTTCTGTTTTTACTATCCTCATCTTATTTTTGACAGTTAACATACAGCATAAAAGTATGGCAGAAAGTTTACGTTTGTGGACTCAATGTCTGTAATAGTTCTTAGTAAAAAAAAAAAGTTATATGAAGAAGCAAGGTTGGAGCTGTTTTCTTTCTAGCCCAGACTGTAGATTCACACAGCCTATCGTTTACATTTGTGTCAGATGACTTCAGTTGATAAAACACCCCTAGTGTGTGCATTAGGGCTTTATTTCACCCATCCAAAACACCAGCGTGATTGAGAAGAATCATCTGTAATACAATATTGCGTGCAATGAACACAACTGATGTGGGTTAATTAATTTATCATACGTGTTCCCCAAAATGCAACTGGAGCAGAGCCTAGAATAAACAAACACTGTCCAGGCACAGTACAAGCTACATGAAGGGACAAAGCTCAGAACTGCCTAATGGCAAACACAGCTTTTCTGTTTACCATGCTTGCTATGTGGCTTGACTGCATACAAAAAATAGCAATCACAAATGGTGTTATCTAACCTTCTTTCAATGAGTGTATTCTTCTGTGTATGTACAAGGTTAATGCCTATGATTAGAATGTGCAATAACTTACAGTATAATGCTAAACCATAATGGATTCATAATAGTAGTTTGCCCATTCTATGTCATGACAATATCACAGCACTACTCCAGATACTACTGTTGCAGAATTAAACCTATCACAGCATTGTTGCAGAATTAATATCTATACAGTAGAACAGCACACAGTGTTTAGCCAATTATAATCCAATCTGGGTGCCATTACTTTTTGGTCCCATTCCTTTGGTGTCCTGGGCAGCTTCCAAGCAAACCACAGTGACTGTAAAACTGACTCAACCCAACTGCAGGTATTGCATTTTTTTTCTGGCCCAGAAATAAACTCCGCCCAATTCTGAAACAGTTGCGCAACTCTGCCCTTTTTCCTTAAAAGACAACTCACAGGTATATGTAATTTTAACAGAAGGGGTAGAGTGAGGCTTGTTGATTATTTCTTTGCAATATCTATTTATCTTCAAGACAGCAGAGGAGGCTAAAAATACAAACCATTGCTTTAAATGCATGTAGTGTGAAACCAAATCAGACCAGGTGAAGTAACTAAAGTACCCAATAATATCATCTTCACTCTGAATCAGAATAGGAATAATGAATAAGACTTGAGAAAGTTATTCACCTAATAATTTCCCTAAGATGGTTAACTAGTTAATATGACTTGAAAAAATTAACCAGCTATATTCTTTAATGAACTAGGACATTCCATCAGCCATTGTTTGCATTTCTTGAACAAAACTACCATAGAGTAAATCAAACAGTTCTATCATCACCACCTGAACGTGACACACCTCACATTATCTGACATAATTTAGGTTTTTCAAACATCAAACTCTTTACCAACTGCTTCATCTGGGTGCTGGATAGAGCTCTGAGAAAAGAGAAAAGTAGACATGTTGATAGGACATTATAAATAACTGAGCAAACCAGGTTGCATAACCACCTCCTCACTGTCTAACACATTAGCTGTGGCTGGATCAACTGTAGACCTACACAGACTGATCCTATACAGCTGGACATAAGAGGAAACATTAGCTTTGGTTATTGCGGCTCATTTTTGTTGTTGTGGGATTGCATTAGGAAAGAACGAGATACGCCTTAACACTTCGGGGAGCCAAAATACACCAGGCTCATTTGATGTGTCTGCTCTGACAAATGTGGGTTGATCTGAAAGGAAAGTGGCCCAAAAAAGGCAAGCGTTAGACCAAAGAATGCTAGCATAAGTGTCAGTAAAAACTTACGTTACCAAACAGCATTAACTAGCATTGCTAATTTCGATTCATTCTTATCTTGACTCTACCATTTGTTCTTTGAACATTTCTGCTTCTCTCTTTTTCTGAGTGAGAGATGAGAAGAGATGCAAATAACTCACATGAAAATAAAGATATATTGCTAATTAGCAAGCACCAGTATGTGAATGTAGCCCAGTTCCTTCTGTCAGTAAAAACACACAGGACAAGCAAGGCAGGCAAATGCCTAGAGCCTGAAAGTTGATCATGTAGTTCCATAGACATGTCTAATACGAAAATGTAAGAACTGCTTTACAACCTCAATGAGCAAAGCAGCATCTAAGAAAGCCTCTTAAAGAGGCCCCATCTCATTAGCATGTCCGTGACTTGTGTGAGTTTGTTTAAATGAATGCACATATGGTACTTGACCGACTTATCAGGAGGTCATAAGAGAGAAAAAAAAACGTAAATAAGAACCGGACAAAACGAAGAAGCAGAACAGTGTAAGTGCCGGAGATAATGACAAAGGAATTTAAAACGTGAGTGTAAACAGAAAAACAATATAATGATAACTCAGTTTTTATCACTTTTAATAAGCAAAGCAATTGATGCGTGGTTTGGAGCTTACTATTACTAACTCCGCTTTTTTTTTTCCAGAATCAGTGATTTGCCAGCAGTTTCCCAAATGGTCTTGGATGAAACAGACATGAACACCTCACTCTCTACTAATAACACACAACATTATTGTGATAGGTAACCTGCCATTTTGGAAGCTATTATAACTACAATATGAATTAGGGAATGGCTGTTTGTTTCACCGAAAAAGCTTTAGTCAAGATTAGCCTTGAATAGATAGATGAAAATATGAGCATTAATGTTATTTATTACAGTATGTACTCAGTGGTCACTTTATTAGGAACACCAGCACACCTGCTCATTCATGCAATTATCCATTGCCTGGTCTTTTTTACCGATATGTCCAGTTTCGGGAAGTACATATGTGCCTAAGATGGCTTCGGATTCCTGTTCATGGCTGCCAGGAGTGAAACCTGATCTGGCTTTCTGCTGTTGTAGCCCGTCTACCTCAATGCTCAGTGTACATTCTGAGATGCTTTTCTGCACACCACGGTTGCAAAGAGTGATTATTTAGCTACCGTAGTCTGGAATCAGCTTGAACCAATCTTGCCGTTCTCCTCTGACCTCTCCCATCAAGAAGTTTCCCTTTGTAGAACATTAACTGAAGCACTTGACTTGTATCTCGTTGAATTGCCACTGCTTCTGACTGGGGAGTTCAATATATCATTCTCTTCTACACACATTCTTAGTTTAAATGTTTCTGCTATGACGATGCAGCACAAGAAGTCTAAGTGTCTTCTACGTTGTTCTAAAATGCGCTGGTATGGGCATCACTGAAAATTGGAGTAACTTTGTTGCTCACTTTAAAAAAAAAAAAAAAAGATTTGTTGGTTTAAGTTTAAATATTGAGTTACCTGGTTGCCTTGACATTTTGAGTTCAAACTCATGTAGTAAGTTAGCACATTAAGGCAATCAAGCTAACTTGCTATATGACTTTCCAAATTTCAAGGTAACAACGCAACTGGATTTCTTTTTTATCTTAAAACAACAAATGATTTTTTTACAGTGTTTATATGACATTACACAACCTTTAATGTAGATCTGAAATGGTTAACAACATTAGCATTAGCACACTTTAGTTGAAATATCCATTTAGACATGCAGGGGATGCATGCATGAAGCAGCAGCTTGCAATTCAACTAAGCACAATCCATGCATGAAAATGCAATATGCTGGAGGCAGGAGAGCTGAGAGGACTGCAGTCTGTATGGCGCTATGTGGATCTGATGAGCTGGTGCTTGAGCAGGGTAGTATCCTGTTGATGGTTAGGATGAGGATGAATTTTGCTCCCTGAGAGCTGGAGCTTCAAGGTTAACCTCTGTTAGGTACCTACATTTCTGCACTTGGTCAATTGTAAGCACTGTGAGATGGCATGTGCCTTCTCCTTTTATGTTCTCCTCAGCCCCTATAGCCACATCTGCATTTTCGTGCTTCATGTCTTAAGCTTCTGTATTCTAAATCTCTAGTTCTCATTTCTCTCTCTTTCTGTCTCTCCCCCATTTTATTCTTTCCTCTAACATACAGAATTTATGCTTCGTCTCTCTCTGACTTCCCCCAATGCATCTCATAGATCTTGGGGAAGTTTCATTATGTAAGAGAGCAGTGTGCAGTAAAACACTGCTGCGAATCAATGCTTAAATAATTCACCCGCACTGCTAAATAAAGCCAGTGAGCGTAGATCCTGCATGCAGATCACCCCAGCTCCTTGCTCGCCCTCTCAGCCTCCCAGACGGCTATTACACCTTCCCATTCACCTCTTCACCATTCACCTCCGTGGTGCCTGCTGGAAGCAGAACCTGAGCTCATGGACACGTCTCTATTCTGCTATTGGCTATTGTGTGCAGCCAATTTAGTATCAGATTACTCATAGTGTGTTTTACACACAGCAGCTCACTGTATAATAGGTGGTTTGTCAGAGCCTAGCACATTAGATAGGCCATTAGAGCGAGTACTGAGTGAACATAACCATTCAGTTCCATTCAATCTC
Organism: Notoglanidium macrostoma; assembly: GCA_030068235.1. Classification (NCBI taxonomy): domain Eukaryota; kingdom Metazoa; phylum Chordata; class Actinopteri; order Siluriformes; family Auchenoglanididae; genus Notoglanidium; species Notoglanidium macrostoma. Next base: position 5,595,510 of record JAQQZR010000011.1, on the reverse strand, counting down.
CTACATTTGATTAGGCAAAACACAGACATTTAGATATTATACAGTCATAAAAGAAAAATGGAAGAGACTATTTCATTCAAAGCCTTGAAGCAAGTCGTTTCAGAATGGTGTTTGCGAACAAAACATGCACCAAGCTAATGATCCAGACTTACCACAAGAAGAAGAGGTCCTATAGCTTTCTACGTAGGATAATTTTCTCTGAGGACATGGTTATACATGATTAGCCTTTTATTATTGGTGGTGCATGTTGAGACTGTCATGAAGCAAAATGAATACTTTTGGTTTGTTTGCTATTTGGTTTCATACGAAACAACCTAAAAAGCAAGCAAAAAACAGTTTGACTAAGGATTCATCTAGAGCTGAAAGCCTAATTCCAAATTTCCTTTATTCATTGGTGTGAAATATGATTTGATTCAAGCAAACGAAATTCTGCACACTTTTTTTATATGAAAACCCAATCAGGCTTTTCAAGGAATTTCCCGAATCTGTCATGAGAATAAGTCCAGTAATCAACCAGGCCCTGCCAGCACTAATATAGTTAATGCCCTAGAATCAAACTCTGTAAAGTAGGCTGCTTAGAAACATCCCTTTGGGATGCCAATATATGGCTAAGTGGCATCTACAGAACACTAAACTCCTGTCACCACACTAGGCCATTTATTACTGTTGCTGAGCGAGTGAAGCCAGCCGCTGACCTAAATGAAACTAAATGTCACCTGTGACACAGCTTTCCTGCCTTTAGAGGAACTGAATGTCCACCTGAATGTGAAGACATTACATTACCTTCTGAACCTAAAGCAACTTAAATCTGGATAATGAAAAAAAGACAATGATGTATGTAATACTTTGTTTCGTATATGCTGTATATATTAATATTAATTTTATCATCAGTAACCACTTTATCATGTTCAGAGCTGTGATGAATCATGAAGAAAAGCAGGGATGCACCCTGGATGGGTCTCACACATAGATACACTGACACACTCATTCACACCTAGGGGCAACTTTGAGTCACCAATCCACTTGCCACCTAGGTTTCTGGACAATGGGAGGAAACTTCAGTGCCTCAGGAAAACTACAAGGACACCTGGAGAACATGCAGATCTCCTCATAGACTGTAACCAGACCTCAGGATTGAACAAAGAACTCTGGATCCACAAGGTGGTGCTCATATTTAGCAAAAATGTATTATGATATTTATTTATTAAGCTATTACAGTGTTTTACAGACAGTACCCAAATAATTACGCTGTGTTAAAATTAATTCAAAACATTCCATCAGCTTCACAGCACTTTACATAGTCTTATCTAAATCACCATTATATTCAAGTTGCCATTATTTATACCTGTCATTGGGTTATTGAGCTTTAGATGAATTAATTTAATAAATTAACTCCTTACAAGAAACAGATGAAATTTGCCATGGAATAACTAACATCTTCGATAGTAGTTGACAGGTATCTATATCACTCTTCACATCATTAGTCCATTTTGAGAACATATTGGACTTTTATTAAAGCAAATGAAACATTATACTGAATATTGGTTGTGTATACATGCACACACATAAAGCCACTGTGAGGCAGTGATTCAACAATGATGTATAGATTGTAAACTTGCAGTATCTCATGCATGTACTTATGAAAAGCTGTAGATGTTATTAATTTATCCTATATTCCAAAGAACAGGTGCATGACTCCTCTGAGAATAAAAGCTAATAAATAGTGATTGACTGCCCAAATCAAAAACAAACATATAGGATGAATGCCGATATGCTGCCAGATGATGTTTGAGCTTGTCAAAAATATCAAATGCACCATATAAAGTGGTATTGTACAGACTGGGAAGATCTTTCTAATGTTTATTGTCTATGGCTGTGCAACATAGTCAGTATTTCATTTGTCTTAATCACCGAGGTTGTTACAAGCCGTTATTATTGACGCATTTGCTCATGATAAAATCTTTCAATTACACACAAAGCATCATGTAGCTATGTGGAGTTTAGGAGTGTATTAGCACACACTCAGTCTATCAGTGAGGCTGATCTACAAAGTGCATTCCCACCGATCCAGCTGTAAGGCGTTTGGGGAGGAAACAGTCAGTGGCCTGACACAGTGACTGTGTGGACATTCTGTTAAGCTGTGCTGAGTGAATATCCTGAGGTCTGTGTGTGGGTGCAGGCCACCATGACTCACTACTGTTAGTGACTGTGTCTGTACGACTAAGGCTTGTTAAGGTTACTTTGGCTTCCTGAATGGATTTCTTGCCGTTTCTTTTGTCGACAGGCTCACAAACCATAACAATGAAACAAAAATATTGATTTGTACTCTTAAGTGTGCATGAACTTGCACCCTTGGCTACAAAGCAGTGGACCGAAATCTTTTCATAATACCATTTTTATGCACTTGTGTCTTTTCAATGGGGTGAAACAACTACTGGAGGATGCATGCATGGAAACAAAAAAAATTATAACATGAAACAATGTTAAAATACAGAACATTGTTAGTGGCATTTTAAACAAACTGTAGCAAACTGGGATTATGCAGACTATCTGAGTCCTTGAACCCATGAACGAGGAACAGATGCAGGTGTAATGAGCAGGCTATGCCAAAGCAGAGCCACAGCTCATGTGAACCAATCAGGAGGCTGGGATTTGCTGAATAGGCTCCTCAAGAGACTTCCTGATGATCTTGATCATGTTTTAAATATAATGCAAAATATGAAATTAGGATTTACAAGTGTCAGCATTAAAGGACAAAGATGAGTCCCTCATGGTGTATTGCTGCATGTTTTAAAATATGTTTAAGGTCCTTCTGCAGGTCAGTGCCATTTAATTTTTTGGCAGTACAAGGCTCAATTTACACTAGAATATTTGGCACATAACATATAACAGATGAATCTAATTTTTCCAAAATATTGGCAAATGTGCCATGAGCTTAAATGCCACAGGAACTTTGTTCTACATTGCAGTGTCATTTAGAGAAGATGACTTCTGAAGAAATCATTTGCATTGTAGACCAATCAACCGTTAAAGACCTAGACATGTCATTAGCAGGTACACAGTGGTGTCCGCACACCCACACACTCAGAAACTCTTGGACCTCTATAGAATATTCGAAGAAGATATCCTATCAGTAGCATAGATATCAAAGGGCTGCATTTCAGCAAAGTGAAACTCTAAAGAAAAAAAAAATAGCCTAGTAGATTAATTCTACGAAATATTGCACGATCATCAGCCAGACACATAGTGCATTCATACAAACACGTCATTTAAAGCACGAGGGAATTTTAACACACGCCCAAACAAAGAAAAACAAACCGGATGTGATAATTATTCAAGCAAAATGTCTCCCTGTAGACTGCATTATGTCGCCTATAGCCTACAGAGTGTAGAAGCCATTATTTCATAACCCGACGTTTATATGAAGGCAGCTTTTGGGGATCACATGACCCTCAAGCTGGAATCCCCCATCCCACCCCTGTCCACTTCCAAAAATACGGAAGATTTTATCAAACACACCGATCTAACACTTGTACATCTTTGATGTTCCTTATTTCTGTACGCGCGATGGAGTATGTGTTTGGAGCCAGCACGCGCCCTCTACCACCGTGCCAAACGCAATCCTGCTGCATCACCGCCTCCACAGAAAGTGCCTGCCTCATCCATCTATTCAACCATCCATCCATCCATCTGTCTAGTAAATTAGATCAGACAAAACTACACATCCTGCAACTCGAATCCGTCCACGCACTACTAATAATCTGACTCCCTTTCAGCGCCCCTGGACATAAGCCGATCAGAGGAAAATGCCATTATCAGACATATGCATCATCTGACGAGCGTATGGCGCGGCCGATTGGATTTGAAACGACGCCCCCGTCGCTCGCCAGCACGCGCAATTGCAATCACAGAATGAAACGCACGCTGAAGAAAAAGCCTAACACTTACATTTCACTACCCGATCGGTGGCGTTGAGGACCATGTCGGCGTTAGACATCTTCCTGTGCGGTTGATGTCTCCGGGCGAACGGTTATTGTCCCTCCTCGCAGAGGAAGCGGCTTAGGCTCGGTGTGCTGGCGCGGTGGCGAGCTGCGGGTGCTGCAGTGGCATCACCTTGGACACTCTGTCCGGCTCTCAGCAACGCCGCTGGACAGGACTACGCCACTATCCAGCAAAGACAACTAGAAAAGGGTGGATGCTGCTGCTGAGGCTGAGCTGAGGATGCTGCTGCTGCTGCTGCTGCCGCCGTGATGTGGGGGAGGATGGAGGGAGCGGATGGGGAGGGGGCTAGAGAGAGAGAGAGAGAGAGAGAGAGAGAGAGAGAAATCGGGAGAGCCATGAGCCATGGAGAGGGGAGAAGGGAACTCCCACGCACCCACTTGAAGGGGCTGCCTGATGCTGCCATCAGGTGGATGTGAAGAGGGGTTTCCCGAGAACGAGACACGCCATGTTTGCTAATCAATATCCATTTGACGCAAGAGTCTTTGGCATTCCTCTACCTTCTTGTTGTGCAACATTTTAAAAAAATATATTATTATTATTATTACCAGGCAAAAAATGACAAAAAAGGCTAATAAACACTTTATTGCAAGCACCAGCTTCAGCATCCTGTATCTGCTCTAGGTCTTGCGCCTATAAGATAATAGGACTGTTATTTTTTTAGTCACGCTGTTCAGCAGAATCTGTCAGTATAATGAACTTGGCATCAGGAGCGCCCCAACGCTGATTGGAAGCTGTCAATCAACGCAAACTGAGCACATTGATGCCATATACTACCAAGTAGACAGTAATTACAGGGGAAAAAAACGAACGTTCGTCGTGGTTACTGACTCCACATGGCATAGCCTTAGATTTATCCGAAACAAAATCTACATGTTTTATACCAAAAGAAAATTATAAACAGGTGGAATGTAATAAAGCACCATAGATTTCTAATGGTTATTAAAACAGTAGGTTATATAGCCTACAGCAGAATGTGATTTGTTTGCAACAGTGTATTAGTCTAATACCTAATTACCGAAGTTCTTCTATTGGAACCTTCTTTAATACTGATAGTTGTGTTAATAAGGGGCTTTTGCTTTGACAGCTAGATATTAGTGGTAGCTTCTTTATGCATTGTTGCTGCCTTCACTCAGTCAGCCGCAGTATGAGTCAAAGAGCACTAGATAGGAGCACAGACTGCACTTTTAAGGGGAAAAAAGTATGGATTAGTTGGTTGTTCAAAAATGTTATAAGCCTATGATTAAACCACAACTGAATAATGGGCCATGTGAAAGGTTTCTGATTAGAACTATTTCTAACCAAAGAACCAAAGAATAGTGTATGTCCAAAATCAAATATGTAAAAACTGTACACCACCTCCAGTACAGTTCTGCTTTGCAGTGGCTTTAGTGAATGTGTGTCACACTGGTGGGGCCCTTAAAAATGCCTCATTGAACCTTGTTCCAGATTTTTTTAGAATATGGAATGATGCCTAAAGAACCCATAATCTAGGGTTCGGGTTAGCCCAAAACGTAAACCTAACACGTTGATCCTCAAAGAACCTTCATATTTGCAACCATTATGACCTCTACAGTGCTATATGCAAACAAAATGTATTTTAATTCTTTATCTGTATGTAAAAGGAAAAAATGTTTTAAAGAAACAAAAAAAAGGCAACAATAATAATTTTAATATAATGATATGAATAATATTATTATTTGGCATGCTGGGACAGGTTCATGGGACCTGAGTTTCATGTATTCTTCCTGTGTCATGTGTTTATTATTATTATTATTATTGTTGTTGTTGTTGTTGTTGTGATATTGACATGTTTAGGAGCTAAAGTGAACCCACTAACAAATCATATGACAAAAAACATTTGATGTGACTTATATTTTATAATATAAGTATAATTTTGATCAACGTTATTACCGTAGAGTAAGTACAGATGGGTGGCAAATTAAAGAAAAACAACTGGTCACTTTATGCTGTAGAGGGATTTTCTGGCATTGTTTGTTGCCACTTTTCCCCTTAGATGGAAGAGTGACTGCAAATTAATACAACGTTATTCTGATACCTTTATCCAGTGAAACATTTCTATACTGATGGGAGCGGAGACCAGTATGACTTTGCCTCTATCCACAGGGCCAAAGGGCTGAATGCTTTGATTAAGATGAAAATGAAGTAATTATATGCTATGGCTTTCAAAGTCATCATATCTAAACCCAACTGAACTGTAACATGAAAGACAGCCATAAACATCAAAATCCAACCACTCAATCCCATCTGACTTTGGAAAAGAGCAGGAAGACTAACAATGATTCACACCTATGGGCGGGCCAGTTAGCCTAATCCACATGTCGTGGGACTGTGGGAGGAAACCAGAGTAAAAGTGATTTAAGAGAGTAGAGTAAAAGATTTGCAGTAATTAATTTGTGTGTCTCAATGGATTAAATAAAAAGTATGACTTCAACTATCATAGTGTCATTTTCTTTTTTAACTATTTGCTCCTGCTACCAAATATTAGACAGATCGTATTTTTTACAAGAATTTGCAATACTTAATTTTGCCTCAAGAGGTCTCCCAATAACTATTAAACAGTGTAATACCTACTGCTTCAAGCAGCCAGCTAATTATACCATAATTATAAGAGCACAGTGTTCTATCTATCTATCTATCTATCTATCTATCTATCTATCTATCTATCTATCTATCTATCTATCTATCTATCTA
>JAQQZR010000011.1:5574291-5588696 GCA_030068235.1 Notoglanidium macrostoma | reverse complement strand
TATCTATCTATCTATCTATCTATCTATCTATCTATCTATCTATCTATCTATCTGTCTGTCTGTCTGTCTGTCTATCTCTCTGTATAAAATCCCATTGGCAAAGATTCTATAAGTCTCTAGGTCTATAATGAAGCAATGAACACCAAGATATTTTCTCCATAGTTGTTTGATGATGGTGGTGAAGAGCTCTGTCTAACACGCCACTCCAAATTCCTTTTTAGGTCTTCAATTGGATTGAGGTCTCATGACTGTGAAGGCCATAGCATCTGACATTTGATTTTCATCATTTTCATCATTATCAAAACATTCAAAAAGCCCTCGAGTCCTATGGACACTCCCATCAAGATAGAAATGTTTCATCAGAGGATGAAGGCGATCAATCTGAATGACTTTGTATTGATTTGCAGTTTCTCTTCCTTCTAATGGGGCAAACCATGCCAGCAAAATTGTTAACAGAACCACCAGTTATTAATTAAGTACGTAGCTGTAGCTGCATGTCTCTCAGATGTGAATTCTTATTTGACTCAGTTGGTGACTTGGTTTTATTTGGTTACCATTTCTTACCATGACAAGAAATATCTTGCCTTACTGTATTAGTTGGGGCATCTATTAGAAGGCAAAATGAAATATGTGTTATAGTCCAAAAAAATGGTAACACTTGTCATTTCTATATGCTCCTTAATGTATAAAAACTATTTATGACATGTAGGGAGTACATGGAACTGGCAGTAATCATGAATAGATTGAGAATACAGGAATGTGAAGATAATCACCTAAATGACTATAAATCAGCCCCACTTTGACACTTTCCCTTGAGAGCTCCCTTGACAAAAGAATTTCTTTTGTTAACTCCGATGCGTCCTGATTTTCAAACTGAAACACCGTTCTGCTCCTCTGGGTCTATATCTGAGAATCTGGAAATACCTGTGCTTGTCACCAGTCAGAGGTTAACATGGGGCTTGTGTAGGCATGCATGCACAGGCAGGATAAGTAGTAACTCTTTTTTGTCTACTTTCCTGTCAACTGCTTCTATTGCCTGATATTTGATCTAAACTCAAATCTCTCGCTTCTACAAATCAGACTACAATAAGGAATTTCATATCTTCATTTGATCAAATATATTAAATTTTTGATGGTAAATTCATTGCATTCTCTTCTCTTTAAAAGAATATCATCAGAATTGATGCAAAAGTGCTGCTTTGGACCTGGAAAATCGCCCTCTGGTTCTTCGAAGACTTGACACAGAAAACTGTGAAGACCAGATTGCACTGGGGTGCGTTATTTGAGCTGCACCATTTGCAACCTTGCACTTTGCATCCAATCTATCCTCTTTTTTTTCTGCCAATTAGTATGTATCACATTTATAGATGTTGTAAGAAGATATTCTTTCAAGCTTCTGTATCTCAGATGGAGCCACATCAGAATATTTTTTACCTGTGGTCCGTTTGAGGGATTTTTTTTGCCCCATTTTTTACCAATTTGTTCAGTGCCCACCCATGAGCTAGCTCTGCCCTAACCAGAGAAGAAGGTGACCATATACTTTGGACTGTGGACTTCTTGTCTTTCTACAATACGGAAAATGATGATACCTCATTTCAATCTTCTTGCGTTCTGTCTTTGCAACACCATCTTGAACTCACAATGAGCTATAAACATTTCTACTTCATTACTTCATAATGCATCATCAGTTCCAAAAAGATGCAATCTAGCCTTTATTTAAACATTGAGTTGCTTTGTGACATTTAAATGAGTTTTATTTCCAGCTCAGTAATGACTGATTTATATATATCAGTACTCATCAAACGTCATGCGTACAATGTCGTCTGTAGATAGAAAGACCAGGATCATATTTTACTTGCTAAATGGTGCTAACCTGTTTTGCATAAAACATCAGCTTAAGCCTGAATAGTATTTTCCACATTGCACATTACTGCGTAAATGAGGTGTGCTCTGAAGTGGTTCTCCTCAGATTTTTTCCAGATGGCAAGACTGGCGTCCCGCTTTAAAATCCACTCAACTGGTCTTTTCCAGCAAGTTGAACATCACTCCATATTACTGCTGTCTTAATGGCTTAAGAAGGCAGTTCAAAGGCTACCGTGCAGACGTTCAGAGGATGTAAAACCCCTACACTCCTGGGCAAAATAAAGGGCCAAACCCAGGATTGCAAATCGTTAAGCTTTTAATGGTTTTAACAACAAATCATTGATTAGAAAATTAGCAAGAACTAAAATATCACACCCTCAGACCTGTGCTACCATTTGCTTGTCAAGTCTAGCTGCTGAAATTGGAACTGTTTGGGGAAAAACCTGGAAACAGGGAAATTCACTTGCATAGTCTTCTTTTGCACAAAGATAAAATCATGAAAAGATTTAAATGTTTGATAAAAAAAAATTCCAACTAGCACATGTCTGGGTGTTCAACATTTCCCAAAATACTTTCTGTTTGAAACATGGCAGGATTCTCTGAGTTGATTTTCCAATGTTAACCAAAAGTGTTAAATATAGAGTTGAATTCACACTGGTTTAACACTAAAGGACTCAATTGCATAAGAGAGCTGATATCATTGAGAAGTGTTGGAGATTCAACTCCTACAGAGTTATGAAACCACACTCTGGTGTTAAGCAGAGTTCATTTTTAATTCTGCATCTGAGTTATCTGAGTTGTATTATTAGCACTTTAGAAAGGGTTAAATTAACACTGCAAAGATTGGGACAAAATAAACACCAGCCTAGTGTTAAAATGAACTCTTTCAGAGTTGATTCAACACTGTAGAATTTGCTGTGTGGGCGGAACAGCACTGGCGCTTCTTTTTTTTGTAAAAAGCTGTCAGCGGGTTTACCCACAAAAAATCAAAGGGAAAAGCTAGCCCATCCTAAGTTAGTTTTTCCATTTGCTTAATTCTTGCTAATCTCATGACCAACTAATTGCAATTTTGGTTTTGTCCCATTTTCTTTTGCCCAGGAGTGTACTCGTAAATATAGCCTCCATCTACTGTAAGGGTTGCTTAAATTTAAACCAACTTATCCTTAATTTTAATTGAACCAATTTACACCTCAAGGATCACTTATCTAAATCTAGTATTAAGGGTAATAAGTAATTAGTACTGTATAAGTATTTAGGGTACACTTCCAAGTATATACCAGGTAAATAGTACATATCAAAGGTATAGAAGGTCTCTCTCTCTCTCTCTCTCTCTCTCTCTTTCGCTCTCTCTCGCTCTTTCTCTCACTCTCACACAGTATATCTGGGTGCTCTGTTTTCATCCCACAGTACAAAGTCATATTTGTCAGATTAGGTCAGCTGGCTACTCTAAATTGCCCAGGTGTGAATGTGAGTTTCAAATTCAAATTCAAATTTTATTTGTCACATACACAATCATACATGGCATGACATGCAGTGAAATGTATTTGCAGTGCCCCACCCATTAAGAATAAAATAAAATACAAAACAAAAAAAGAAGATAAGTATAAAATGGAATAAAATAAAAATGTAGACATAAAAAGATATAGAGATATAAAATATAAGCTGTAATAATAATAGAATATAGAGATAAAAATATAGAATATGAAGAGAAATGAAAATATGTACAAATGGAATAAAATGTGCAATTAGCAGCAACAATGACCAATTATTATTATTGGTGTAAAGTGCACTGTAGTGCAGTTCAGTGTGCATGTGTGTGTGGGGACTGGGAGTAATCTGAATCCAGTCCTAGGTGGTGTTCTGGTTCAAAACCCGAACAGCCTGAGGGAAGAAGCTCCTCCTCATTCTCTCTGTGTTGGCCTTGAGGGAGCGAAGATGCTTCCCTGATCTCAACAGGGAGAAGAGTCCAATGTTGGGATGGCTGAGGTCTTTCATTATCTTCCTGGCTTTGTTCCAGCACCTCTTGGTGTAGATGGACAGGGAGCTCAGTACGGATGGTGCGCTCTCACCACCCTTTAGAGAGCCCGTCTGTCCTGATTGGTGCTGTTCCTGAACCACATGCAGATATTTCCTGTCAGGATGCTCTCGATGGTGCAGGAGTAAAAGTTTCTCAGCACCCTCAGTGGTAGATGGAAGTCCCTGAGGCGTCTCAGGTAGAACAGACGCTGTCGGGCCTTCTTTACCAGGACATTGGTGTGGCTGGACCATGACAGGTCCCGCGTGATGTGAACACCTAGGTACCGGAAACTGTCCACTCTCTCCACTGGTGTCCCACCGATGTGAAGGGGCTGGTAGCTCCTCACCTGCTTCGTGCTGAAGTACATGATCTGCTCCTTTGTTTTGCTGACATTAAGGAGGAGGTTGTTCTCCTGGCACCAGTTCTCCAGGTTTTTGATCTCCTCCAGATAGGCCTTCTCAGTGTTGCCAGAGATCAGGCCCAGCACAACAGTGTCATCAGCAAACTTGATGATGGAGGTGAAATCTGACATGGCTACGCAGTCATGAGTGTACAATGAGTACAGCAGGGGGCTCAAAACACAGCCCTGGGGGGCTCCAGTGCTGAGAGTGATGGATGTGTTTGCCCACCCTCATTTATCGTATTCTGTCTGTGAGAAAGTTGAGGATCCACTGACACAGTGATGGGCTGAGTCCAAGATCCTTCAACATAGTGAAGAGTTTGTCATTGCGTTAGCTTTGTGGTATAGATTGGTGACCTGTCCAGGGTTTACCCTGTCCCTGCCCAAAGTCAGCTGGGACTGGCTCCAGCTCCTCCTATGAAGGGAGGGGCATTCAAGTGGTAGAATCAAGACCATTAAGGCCTCATTTGCATGCTAAGACATTATTGAATCTTATATTTTATTACACAACAACATTCATGTGTGACATACTGAAGTCCAATTCTAATAGAATTTTCCAGTGAGATGTTTCATTAACGTTTAGGGTGACAATGGGCAGTCATATCATTACATCATGTACTGATTTTGGTTTTGAGATCTATTTTTATACTGGCTTATCATCTGTAATGCTCACAACACACCACCAGATGGCGATCGATTATTGAGAGATCATTTCCAGACATTTAGTCACTCACAGTTATGCAGAATTCTACTTATACCTGTTAAAAGCACCATCCAGTATTTGAGAAGTGTTTTTGAAGAAATCTTCCTGGACAACATTCTGGCTAATTTTCTTGTGAAATGCACTTTGGGCTTAGAACCCCTTTATCTGGGTGCTGAATATCCAGTGTTGGAGAAGTCATATCAGCACCTCATGTGTGGACGTTTGTATTAGCTGCACCTGTTCCTGTGCTGACAGTTCAAATCACTCAGGTTAAGACACTGAAACCTTGTCTTCTCTGGGGAGACTTGACAGTGCTCATGGCTCTCAAAGTTCATATGTGAGTCACCTTTCTCGCCTCCTCTCTCTCTCTCTCTCTCTCTCTCTCTCTCTCTCTCTCTCTCTCTCTCTCTCTTCTGTACTCTCTCTCTCTCTCTCTCTCTCTCTCTTTCCTGTACGCTCTCATCATTCCAAGAAGCTTTGCACAGACTGCCATGTTCTCCTTGGAGCAGAGCGAGAGTGTGGCTCAATATCTGCATGATAAACAGGACAAATATTAACGAGGAGAGCCCATCCTGTCCTGCTGTACTGCTGTACGTCACGAGGACATGGACGAGGACAGAAGCAGAACCATGTGTGCTGTGGGGTGGAGAGGGGAGGGGAGCACAGCGGTGTTTGTTTGGAAAGCTTACGCAGCTCACAACATTCCTCAGTGTCTGAGAAGCCGTACATCTCCCACCACTCCCTTTCTTTTTGTGTCTCTCGCTCTTTCGGGCAGTGTTTAGGAGCACTCCTGTGGTGCTGGTCTTGTGTGCAGCTGGAGAAGGAGGCATGGAACACTAATCCCCCCTCCCCTGTCAGGAAAAGCGCTCTGCCTCGTCTCGCACATGGGGAAAACAACAAAGATCTGAGAGTGGCCGCAGCCTTGAGGCTCAGCATACCCACCCGAACCTCTCCTTTGTCACGGCTTTCTGCTCTCTCTCTCTCTTTCTCTCTCTTTCTCTCTCTCCACTCTCTCTGTTTCCCTCCCTAAGAGACAAAACGTTCGCTCCACCTCACTTGATCTGATTTTCCATTTTGTCGTAACTAACGCATCATGCCTTAACCAAACATCCCTCTTATATGCATGTAATTATGAAGTTTCTACATTTGTAATGATTCCTTGTAAGCATTTTTAAGATTTATAAATTTATCAATACCTCATAAAACTTTAATGATATGCTATAAATTATTCCTTGATCATTTATAGCCAGGTTATAACACAAGTGTCGCTCAGCTATGCAGTTGTATGCACTATTCTCTGCAGTTGATACAACTAATAAGGAATAATTAATGAATAACTGAAAAACAAAATGAACATATTTAAAACTTCATCATTGATTGCATTTAAAAATGACTTAATAAAAATTATTATTATTATAATTATTTTTTACTTCTTCAACAATGTGCCTTCATGCGTTTCTTGTAATTAATCTGGAAATATCTATTTTGAAATTCCATTACAAATATAGTTAATAACAATAGTTAAGAGTGCTTTACAACTTATAAACAGGAATAACTTAACAAATCACTCATTTTACTTTAAGCTCTCAGTGATGACATTTGAAATAATTATGATGTTTACAGCTGTTTTCTTATTATGAACAGGCCGTTATAAGTTACGAAGTTTGTGTAATACAGCACACGGTAAAACGTTTACTCTAGATTTTACAGTAAAGTGCTAGAAGTTTCAGTAAACAAGTGTAAAACAATTTTTTTGTAAAGTATTCTAATATCTTACATAGTATAAAATAACCCATTATCCAGTACATTTGCTTATTATGCTGATGTAGGATACCCAGGTTACCAGTTAATTACTGTAAAATTTACAGCAATGTTTTACAGTATTATAATGAAATTATATATGAATTATTTATAGAATATTATTACAGTAATATAGATTAATTATTACCAACTTACAATGAATTAGAGACACAGTAATAATGATAATGTGATATGAATATTGGATTCATAGACAGTGTTAGCCACAAATAGCTGTTAGTCACTGTACATTGTGTTGTTTAACAAAGAAACAATCCCCATGAGGGTTTAACAGTGGCCTTTGCTCCAATTATATATCTCAAATAATGTCAACCTAAAGCAATGTTTCTTTCACAAGGTACAAAGACAAGCTTTTGATACTATCGTGCCAATAACAAGTCAAGTTTGATACACTTTCCTGAAATGAAAATGTACATATTTGCAATTCACTACACAATCATTAACACAGATTTCGCATTTATAAGTTGCGTCGTGAACGACTTGAAAGAAAGTCACAAATATGATATGCACCCACAAAGCTGTGTGTAGTGATGCATTCTGCTTTCTGTATCCTCAGTACCACACATTACTATAATTTTTCAAGTGTGCCAAGTTAAACCCTTATCAGCAGAGGTCAGAAGTGAGGAACTAGCTCATAGCCTGTATTAAAAGGTTATTTTGGAGAAAAGCAGCCGCTACAAAAAGCTTTGTAATCTTATGTGGTAACTTCATTCTTAAGACGCCCAGCCGCAGGACTTCAGCTTGTGAAGTGTGTTAGAAATGCTTTTAGCAGACCATTGAAAGTGTCAAAGTGAATAGATTTCACCTAGAATTCAATTGTCTGTGTAGACATTTCATAATAGAAGAAGCACTCCTTTCTGAGAAGAAGTGTGTGGCGGTCTGGGAAAACCTGTCGGATGTCGCTGTGGCTGAATTCAGGTACAAAACTGTCAAAAAAGAAAAAGCAACTATACAAATAATGGTCTTACCAAAACTGAGTTTCTATGTCAATAACATACTTCGAAAGCTAAAATTGAGGAAACCATATTTCACCACAACTACATTGAAATGTTTTGATTGAAGTTCTATGTTAACCCTTTGCTGTTATTTTACAGGTAGATTATTTTACTGTATTGAAATAAAATATTAACGTGCTATATCTTTTACAGATTGGCTGCAAATATACAGCAGTTTTTCTTTAACCTTTGTACAGTATCATACTGTAGAGACATTGATTGCGTTTCATACTCAGAAGTTCTAGAAGTTTCTCGGGCTAGCAATACATTTGAACTTGTGATAATGTGATAATGGGAACCGACGTTTGTACCTGGACTGCAACCAAACTTGAAATGTCAATCCAACGATAATGAACAAAAACCAGAAATAATAATTTGTTTTAATAAGGTTTGTGCGTCGTTTTTAAGTTTTTTGTGAGCTTCAGCTCACTTTTCCAGCGTTAGTTTGCCTGTGATGCAAAATAAATGGACAGCACTGCGTGAAGACGGAGAAATAATTGCTCGTCCGAGTATTGATGCAGTAAACCAAGTTTTTTTGGGGCTTTTCCGTTTGCATTTCTTCCACGAATGGTTTCACCTTGGGAACGTTAAACCTTTCTCACTTTTGCTAAGTCCCGAGCAAATTAATCATTCTCTTTGCAACTCTTCAAGGTTTGGTAATTGTTTGATGTCATTTAAGGCTGAATAATCTGATGAAGTTCCAGTGCTAACATAAGGCTGGATTTCACAAATAATGTTTGTTTGGTTCAGGGCCAAGAATTTATTGACTGAACAATATAATTTTGTTAATATATAAATTGTTATCATAAATATGCTTTATTTTTACATGCATTTATTTTTTTTCTTGAGTGTAACAGGACTCGTGAACTAGGATTACTGCATTCACATGCTTAGATTGTATAGCCCTTGTGTTCACAAAAATGCTATGGTGTCAGTTCTGTGATCACGCCTTTGAATTGGTTGTATAATTGTGCCAGAACATTAAAATCAATAGTCATGGTCTTAATCCAGTCAGAATGGTGGTGCAGTGGTTAGCACTGTTGCCTCACAGCAAGCAGGTTCTGGGCTCAATCCGTGTTATGGTAAATTAAGAGTATATGATATTTTGAACTATTTAATGACAAATAATTATTTCTTGAAGTACAGTAGGTATAGCTGTAGTTACAGAATTCCCAAGTAAAGAAACCTGTGTATTGCTGTGGACAACACAGTTTAATATTGTAAAATTACTTGTATATTACATTAGGACACTGTATTTGGTAATAGCAGTACTATACTATAAATCTTGATTACAGTAGTAGTCCTGTAAAAATACAGTAAGTGTCTGGCAACTCAGCTGCCAGTATTTTACTGTAAATTTATAGTGAAATGTGTTAAGGTGTAGGCTTTCGCCGAACATCATTGTGGAACAAGCAAACAAATGTGGAAGTAAATGCAATCAGTCTGCTTAAAGATATCTGAAAGCTTTCTAACTGTGAGTTCCTGACCCAGTGAATGTCAGGATTTTATCAAGTTGGATAGCTACATGCCGTAATGAAACAGACATAAACAAAATTACTTCAAATGTCATTTCCTACTTCACTTCTTGAGGTAACCAGAATATAAAATGCTGTCATTCGGATACACATAAAAGAGTAATGTATTCCAGTTCAGGCATGCCTGTGATTTTCAGATGTAGAAAATATCAGTATAGAAGAAAATGTCAAAATTTCCTCATTTGAAGGGTTTTCCCAGACCACCATACATTTACTAAGTAAAAACCCAGACCAAGTCAACATGCTCTGTAACTACATTTCACTGATAAAACCTAGTTTTTGCTTCAGTCCTTCTAATATGAACTGTTCATGGACAGACGTGTATTGTTTTCTTTAACAAAACAGCGCTGTTCTTTGTCGTTACCTCTCTCCATCTCCATTTTCATTGTTCTTGTTTCATATCTTTGTTTGGGTTTGTCCCAAAAAATTCTACCTTCATCCACCATAAACATTTCATCAAATCATCCAATGATAACCATAACCAGGGCCATTTAAGGGTATTAGCTTTAAGGGTATTAGCATTTGCTAGGGCCTCCAAGCCACCAGGGGTCCCCATAAGGATGCAAAATTGTTCTAGATCATTTATAATATCTTTTTTTATGGTTCAGAAATAATCCTGACCATAACATATCATATAATATTGTAAGAGCTACCGATCAGATTATCTATGGAATCATATGCCTGCTTTTATAGTGGTCATGTAAGTTGCCTGCTGGAGTGTCTATGATGTGTCTTCCTGGGAATCCTACACCATGTACAGTTCTGTTTTCTAGTGATTCAGTTAATAAGGTCCAAAAAGGGTTCCAAGTAAAAATTCTTTAGGAAGTGAAGAAACCTTAAGTATACTCTAGGGATGGAAACTATAGATTTTTCAATACATTACTTATATATTAGCTCTAATTATGGGATTAATACCCAATACTGATGTTTTCCTTTTCAATAGAACACTTACAAAAGAGAACAGTCATGTTTGGCTATTTTATTAGTCCAAAGTGCTGACACACTTTCAAAGGAATCACGTAAATGTTACCAAAGACATCATTGTGTCTGTATCTATTTGAGGAAAGATACAACTCCCAAGAATCAAGTAGGCCATGACCTGTCTATCTACTACACCAGTTGTAATGGGATTACATTGGTTGCTGAAGCAAAGGAACTGGTTTAATTACATTTTCCAATCACAAGGTGGGGCATCACCATTTTATAAATTATGTAGCATAATTGTTTTAACAATATTATTTATAGAAAGCTTCTTCTTATGTATCTCTTGTCAGCTGGTTGATAAAACTCTTAACCTGCTTGTTAAATACTGGCTAGTAACACAACAAGTTGCTACCAAGTAGCTATGATGGCAATTATTTCCTTCTCTGAAGTGTTTGTGTTACATTAACATTCCATTCTGACAGCTTATGTATTAAAATTGTACCCCTAATTCAAGATGATGTCATCATGAATGTAATAAGTCTAATATCAACTCATAAGATACACATTTAAAGGAAAGCTAATGATGTGTCTCTTAGCTAATGAAGTGCTTACAATGAGGAAGCTACATGAGTTTGCATTAAGACAAGAAATACAAATCAATCACATCCAGAGACCAAGCTTTTAGCAAGCTTCTGTTGCAAAGTGATGCAAAAACATTACAGGTATAATGGTAAAGTACTTTTCTAAAATTTGTTGCTTCAGTCTTGTTTCAGCCAACATCACTGGTTAATTCATAGACATATAAACCTCATAAGTATAAATACATTAGAGTACACCAGAATATGTACAATAATTAAAACATAAGCTCTAATAAATTGACTTTGATTGATGCATTGCATTGACATCAAAAGCTGAAATAACCCTGTATAAACCATGGGAAAACATTTCCCAGTCTTTAACTGAAAGAAGAGATAAAATTGTTGAGTTGTCCCCATGCACTTATGCTCTTACCCTGCTTTTTATCTAAATCCCTTTACTATAGACTTTTACAGGTGTGCAACTGATTGTTTCTCACTGAATTTCCCTTTTGACTTCTTAATAATGATTGACGTTCCCTGCACTTAAGGCTACTTGAACTCATTGGATTGTGGAACCAAACTTGTGCTTCTCCATTAAATGTCACCCACGTACCTTCTTGCAAGTAAGCTTGTCAAATCCATTGCCACCTTTACACTTTTCACCTGCAGCTGAGCGCCATGTGCGTAGCTTTGTGTACCTGTGGAATTTCACACATCTCAGGCCCAAGGTGTCAGAAATGACACTCCACTGCGTTCACGCGTCTACTACGGTTGGGCATTGGAGAAAAGTAAAACCAAAAGTAGAAGGTGTATGTCTCAGGCAAGTGGAAAATATATCCAAGCCAAGGAGTGAGTCTCAGCAATACAGGGAAACAACATCTACTAGAACTAATATTCTTAAAGGTGCTGTAAGCAAATTTGAAGAAATTGGTTTTATATGATTTTACATCCTGATAGATCTCACAATCAGTAAAAATGGATTGAGTTAAACAAAATTGATTGTGGGTCAGTTAACTAAACATTTTCACACAGTCAAGCTGGTTTAATAATTCAGAGAACATTTACACAAAGAAGCAGTCAAATTATTTTGTGCATAAACAGTAGGTCAATGCAGGGTTAAGGTGTAAAGAAACATGCAGCAGAGCACCAGGATGATGGAGTAAGAAGGATTAATTTATGGATGGAAAAAGCATATGGTAACAATTTAAAAGAGTGTTCAATAACTCATAGATAACTATACAGTGTCTAAGCAGGAATGAGTAAGTAGTATTACATTAAAGATCCACTATGTAGGATTCAACCACTTGATTGCCCCTCCCTTACCCCTCCCTTTCCAAGCATGTATTAGAATGTACAGTGGCCATCAGGTGCCTGTAGCGTACTTCCAAGTACTTATATTCACACTCCCTTGCCTCTAGAGGTTTGTCCATTCTGGGCTACTGTAGCAGACCCACATGGCAGCTCTGTAGCGGTGGACGCACTCCCTATACAGATATAAAGGGCTCATTCTAAGCTTACAAAAACACAATGATTGATAGTTACAGATAATTATACACTAATGACAACATATTTATGAATACCATGCGTATATCATAGAGTATGTACTCCATTTCTGCTAATAGATACCATCAAAATCCTATATAGTGGACCTTTAACATCTACATCTCTGCTGGGAACTACTAATGAGTACTGGTTAACTCCTCAGTAAGTCATAATAAAGTAATGTGTTGTTAGTAAATTATGAACTAATGAATAATTACTTGATTATTGAGTCTTACATTATGTAATAACTACAAAAACATGTGATAATATCCAAGCATCTATGAACAGCCTAATAGGACTCCAGGAAAATGCATCTATACTCAAATAAAGGAGTACTAAACTGATAAAGGACTACATATGCAGTTTCTGATTCACAAATTATATGTTGCCACCTCATTACATATATTTTAGTTTGAGTTTCTAGCATGTACAATTATGATTATTATCTTTTTGTTAACATTATTGTTTTTACTTGTACTTCTGTGCTTGCTATAATTATTGATGCTATGGATATTGATTGGATAATGTAACTGTGAATGAAACATTTTTTCAGGTTGTTAAAATGTCACACTCAAATTGACACACACTCTGGCGAGACGTGAGTTTGATCTCCCAGATACGCTAAATGTGAAATTGATGAATAAGGATATTGATTGTGAAATTTATGCATGCTTGTTTTACAATCAGATAACAGATTATCGGATAGCTTAAGTGCGCTTTAAGATAGCATCTCACATCCCATGGTTTACGATAACTCAGATCAGGTTTATTCTGAGTGACATAAACCATCTACTGGAAGAAGATTTAATATATGCTTGCTTTGTGTTGATTTTTATACCATATGCATGAATTGCTGACTCTCATATTTCTTACATGTTTCTTAAATACTTTGGTGGTAATAAAAAATGACTTTCTCTCATGCTTCTATTTTACATGGCTGTTTAAGAAACCAGTGAACCTTTTCAAGAAGTTTGTACCATTCTATTATCGCATGCATTTTGTGACAAGATGTACAAGTTTACTAAGGAACACTGTAAAATACAAAACTAAACAAGACAAAAAACCCTTTCTTTCTGATTTTGAGATATTTTTACCACCCAAAATGAAATTCTTTTGCGTCTGTACACATAGCAGAGACAATGTCATAGTCAACTATTATCTACCAGACAACAGATACAAAACATTTTATGACTTTTAGCTCTGTCCAGAAATGTCTAGCTCCCTAGCCATCTAAAGTCCTCTATTTACATATTATTATTATAATTTAAAGCACATTATTTATTTACTACTATGAATTATCCAGTAACTAAAGGAAAGCAAGTTACAAGGGTGAGAATGAAGTGTGGACATGCCAATAAGCCTTATGAGTTTAAAAGATAATTCCATTAGCATTAGTGATATTTTAATCGCTATATAATTGCCAGGAAAGTGGTTATTTCCTTCACAAAGCTGCTGATGTCATCAGTGGCTCTGGACCAGTAGAATTTTGTCGGGCTTTTTTTTTTTTTTTTTTGTAAGGGTAAAGTGTGTAATGGTTCGAGATTAGTCATCAGTCCTGGAACGAGAAAAAAGAGCCTATTAAGGGTTATTGTGACACAGTCAGTTGTATTTTTTATG
Source organism: Notoglanidium macrostoma (assembly GCA_030068235.1). Lineage (NCBI taxonomy): Eukaryota > Metazoa > Chordata > Actinopteri > Siluriformes > Auchenoglanididae > Notoglanidium > Notoglanidium macrostoma. Next base: position 5,574,704 of record JAQQZR010000011.1, on the reverse strand, counting down.
TGGAATAATTTTCGGGCAATAATGATTTTAAATGGAGCTAAATGATTCTCTCATCAAAACGGAGACCATTAAATGAGACCTTTAATGCCTTAATCTAAGGGTAGAGCGGCTGAATAGTGTCGAAGATGAAGGTTATTAAAACCTGAAGGTCTCTGACTCATATGTTCTTTATTATTACTCTATTTCTGAACTCAGTCACTATGAACAAAAGACATATGTCACAGCTAATATTAAATGAAACTGATACAATTACCACAAATTAGCAATTTTGGACAGGTTTAATATTATAAAGTGAAATTATGGACACATTATTTAAGGAATAAAACACTCGCACTCCCTATACTGACATATTGCACTCCCTATACTGACATATTGCACTCCCTATACTGACATATTGCATTCCCTATACTGAC
>JAQQZR010000011.1:5531746-5574191 GCA_030068235.1 Notoglanidium macrostoma | reverse complement strand
CACTCCCTATACTGACTTCTTGCACTCCCTATATTGACTTCTTGCACTCCCTATATTGACTTCTTGCACTCCCTATACTGACTTCTTGCACTCCCAATATTGACTTCTTGCAATCCCTATATTGACATATTGCACTCCCTATATTGACTTCTTGCACTGTTATAGGAAAACAATGAACAGCTGGGTGGTGTGAATTGGAGGGTTGTTACCACCCAAAAACAGCATGTCCCAAAGAGATTTATTCCTCTTATCACGCAGCAATTTGTCAACCCTAGCACTTTTTTTTTATATTCATTAAACAATGACACTTCATACCTTTCATCTAATTACTTATATGGTTCATGAAATGAGTTTCACTTATGATATTAGCAGTTGTTCCCCCAATAGCCTCTTTTTCTCTCTCTCACTAAACCTTTTAATCATGAAGACATACAGCTAAAAGGTTATAGCTTTACCTCTGAGTACTACAAAGCACCGACACTGGAGACTCCTTTCAAAAATGCTAAATAAATACATTGGACAGCAGCTTGAACGTAGCGGCTCCCTTTGGCGCTCTGTGCATCTCTGGAGATGTTAGATGCAGCTAGTCCACTAACTTTAGCTAGGCAGATAAAATACAGCTTAGAGAATAAACCTATAACAACTGGTTGTCTCCTATACTTTCTTTTTACAGACTTTATAGGAATTTGAGGATATGTATTAACAGAAATTGAGTATATATTCCATAATATACTTATGGAATTCAGAAGTATGTTGTCATTAGTGTATAATTATCTGTAACTACAATTGGTTGTGTTTCCGTAAGCTTAGCATGAGCTCTTTATATCTATATAGGGAGAGGGTCCACCTCTACAGAGATGCCACGTTGCATTGCTACAGTATCCCAGAATGTACAAAACTCTAGAGAGCACTTTCCACATTTTGCATTTTTACAAGTGGCAGCGTGAATCCAGAAGGAAGTGCCAGAAATAAAACAAAGAAAGGAAGATAAGGAAGAGGAAATCAGTGGTGCTGGCTAACACGTTTGAGAACACAAATGTTTAAAAATGGAGGATCGTACTTATTATTTAGCATGGAAAAGGCAAGGGAAGGCAGTGTAAATACTTGGAAGTATGTAACAGGCACCTGATGGCCACTGTATGTTGTAATACGTGCTTGGAAAGGAGGGATAAGTGAGAGGCATTCAAGTGGTTGAATCCTTTGACTGTGTATTTTGTTTTCTAAGGTATCCATTTTGTTCTCCAGCCTGTCTAAAACGTTTTGGATAGCATAAAAGGGAAAAAGACACATAGACAAAAAAAGTTATAACTGAGTTCTAAGTACAAAATTACACAGAAACTCACCAACACCTCCCGTCGGTCACTAGTCAATAATCAGGAGTTCTGTACCTCAACAATTCTCAACTGGGTTATGATAAGAATTCTGCAATGAGGAATAATCAGCCGATTATCAGTTATCGTTCACTAGCTTCCCGCCAGTTTAGAGAAGAAAAAACTCCACCAGTCCTGAATCTTTTTTCCATTATAACACACTATCAGACTTTCACACTCCAGCTTGCTTTGTGTTCACTCTCACACCTAATTGGCTGCTGGCTCCTGCCAGTCATGATGCAGTTGATTCTTTCATGTCTAAAGTTAGGCCATGATGACTTCTGATTACCTGTCAATTCTGAGCTGACACCCCCAGCTGTGAACTACTATTACAGGATTGTCAGGGTGACTCACAGGAGCTCATCATATTATTCAGTGTTTTTTCTCCCCTGACTAAAGAACATGTTTTTTTAAAGATCATTTTAAACAGGATACAGATACAGTCAGAGACAATGATTATGCACAAAAACCGACGACTTATTTTGTACTTGCTACTATAGCAAGCAGGAAGGTACGTTTAGCTACAAAAGTGAAAATGAAGTGTAGACACACCAGTGAGTCTTGGGGGTTTACAGGCTAAACCCATTAGCATTAGCGATATAGCTCAGTTGTAATTGCCTGCAAAGTGGTAATTTCCTTCTCCAAGCAGCTCGCGTCACCAGTTCTTGGCTTTGTTCCAGAAGTATTTTGGTGTAGTAAAGTAGATAGATAGATAGATAGATAGATAGTATAACTCAGTGAGGGAAGGAGAGGGAGAGAGACAGAGAGAGGGGACTGGGGTCATGAACCAGGTTGAGTATTCATAATCAGTGTGACCATTTATAGAGTCACTTGATGTGTTCTATTGAAGCAGTCTGTGGTAACCATTCAGGCCGTTCAGGTCTACGGTAAACAGTGACTAAAAATGGCGTCAACAGTGCGGCAGTCCACGCCAACTGTTTTTCTGCCTCCCTCCCCCTCCCGGAGAGCACAGAAAGCTGCCGGCCACTTAGGCATGGAAGTGATTTTGAAAAGCTAAAAGAGGACGCGCAGACGGACGTCTGCTTAATGTAAGACACGGTGAGGCCTGGCCGGGAAATGGAGACGCTCCGGGGATTTTAGCAAGCAATGCATGTCCAATGTTTTCCCCTCGTGAGAGGCTGCACGCAGCTTCTTTTGGCGAGAAAGCACACAAACACCAAACACGTCAGCAGTGAAACAAATGCTGTCAACTTAATGATGTAGAGTTTCTGAATATATTCCTGCGGTCTTTCATTTGCTGTGAATAATCCAATCTCATCGTTTATAGATTTTCTTAACCTTGGGCATCCAGTCTTTCATTGATTCTCTTCCCTTCCTTTTTCTCTTCTCTTTTGAAGCATCTTGTGTGATAGTTATCTGGACGCTATCTGCTGTGATCACACTTCAAAATATTGGTGAAACGTATTTTCCGTACACTGGAATTGGTCATTATGCATAAATCACAAACCCGTCATTCATGCAAATTCAAACCTTGGCTGTAAGGAGCTTTAGCGGATGTTGCATCCCGTATTTCTCTGAGTGTTCTACATGAGTGAAAAACATATTATAAAGGAAACTGTAATCTGGAAACCAATCTTTGCAAAAGTATCATAAGTGAAAATTCAAAGTTACAAGAAATTATGGAAAATTTCCAGTCCAGTTTATAATATTAGTTGCAGTGTAATTTACTTAACAAATAAAGCTTTACAGACGATGTTGTTATAGGAAAATAAGCAACGACAGAGTTCCTAGCCCAAAACTTAACTCTAAAAGCACATCCCAAAGAGTTTGATTCTTCTTACTGGTATGATCACAGTGGTCTGCATGTTGCCAATGATTATCTATTTTAATTTGAAGACAATCAATTATAATTATTGAACAATGTGTCATAATTTTTCATTCACAGTTGCATTTAATGTTGTGGAACATCCAACAGACAAGTTCGTTGCTCACCAGCCTCTTATTTATTTTCTCAGTTGACATTAATAAGACAAAAAAAAACAAAAAAAGCAGCTTGTCATGTTAGAAACCAGAACGTGCAAAGTCCCGAAGAGTATACAAATCGTTGACAGCCAGGACTCCTTCCGTAAATGTAAAATAAACTGTTTAATCTTCAATCTCTTCAAGATTGAATTATACACAATATCAATATCAGCAATTATACATTGTTCTTTGTTAAATAGCAAACTGCTTTTAATCCATTTATTGTTTGATTAATGTTGTATGTAGCATCCACATTACAAGTCCCAGAGTGGTTACTATGCAAATAGTAATAAATTAGAATGAGTACATTGATGTAAACCTGGGATTTGAATAATATCCAGCACTATTTTCAGACCTGCTGTTCTAGAAAATTAATCAACACTTTCAGACCAATCGCAATCAAGAATTCAACAGTGCTGTGCTATAATGAAAAATAATGTCATTTTAGACTTTCTAACTTGCACCATTTCTTTCAGCCCTTCTTTACGATGGCCATAAGTAGAAAGGGACCACTGTAGGATCACCAATAGCTATATATTATAAGGGTAGATGGTGATTAACACAAATTGTGTTGAGGAAATATGGACTGTAGACTCTAAACTTACAACTATAAGGTGGAGTACAAAGGTTGACGTGTCTGAAGTGGATAAATATATAATTATGATGTCTTAATGGGACAGTCGGTGTGTACAGAACCCTCCAGAGGTTTGTCAAGGGTTCTATGTAGAATTAAGGCTTCTCAACTTCCTTCAAATTGGAACCATTTCTGACTACAAAACACTCTGTTAAACACTTTTAGAAAAAAAAAAAAAGTTTTTCAAGAGTTATTTGATAAAGGCAATTTTAAGTGCTACATATAAGAGAACCATTTGAGTATTTAAATGATTCTTTGCAGTCCAGAATATGTTTCTTTGTGTGTGCTATTCAAACAAATGGTACTTATTCAATGTTTGCTACTCAAATGCAGTTAACAAATTTTGTTGATTAAGATTGTTTGCTCAATTACTAATGTACTGATGTCAAATATTAGATAAGAAAAGTAAACTCATAACCTTTACATTGAGGCAAAAGCAAGGCAGAACTACAGGTGGAACAGAGACTACACAGGTGCCGTCGGAAACATACACAGAAATCCTTCAGGTATGTTGATCTTTTTTATTATTACCTTAATCCATTCATTCATAGTCTTAATCTCATTTTAACATAAAATAAAGAAATGAAGGCATTAGGTGATGGGGTAGGCAAGAACATTTTCTCATCACATGGCTGAGTCATGTGAAATAAAGTTACCTAGTTAGCCAGCTAATCTGACTAGTCAAGCTAGTCAAATTTGCAAACATTTTACAAGACAGAGTTTAAAGGAGCTGGCTATCCTTTCCCAGAATCCAGTTTGTTTGTTTTTGTTTACATATGGGCCACTGTGTTTTGAAAGCATGCGACTGCTACTTTGCTAGCTCTCTTTGTGCACGCTCACCAAGCTGAATATCGAGCCTTTACAAGAAAACTTTCGCTAATAAATTTGAAAGATGTCATCGTGGAAGAAGATTATGAGGAGTTGAGTATCAGTCAGGATGGGAAAGGGACAGGTTATCATGAACAAAACACTTATGGTTTTCCAATCCAACTTGCAATAATGGGTCAACAAAGTTAGACAATCTCCTATGGTACCTCTAGCTGGGGATGATTATCAGCCTCAGTGAGCGGTAAGATTGAAGTTTATCTACCTTTATTACATGGCTTTGTTAAACATTCAATTCTATGGTCTATTACTTCTGTACAAGAGACCTTTGCTCGTTAAAATAGACCATTGCTATGGAGCACATCATTAGTGTAAGCAGTAAAATCATTTTAAAATCAATATTTTGTGTCAAATTATTGATTTCCTAAGTAAGTAGCCATGTAATAAGTGTGATTGTTGCAGATTGTGTTTAAATGTAACACAAGGGAATACTGAATGGCATCTAAATTGGCTTTTTGCTACTTAACAGAGAGGCTTCTGGGAAGGGTGAGCTGGCCCCTTTAATATAATTTTTAATGTAGGAGCCTCTTTTAAAATAAATTTTATTCAGTTTTTTAGTGTGGTTGTATTACATTTTCTTTTTAAGGGTTTAGTTGTATCTATTACATATACACACATATCCCCATTCTTGCCACAGAGCATTGACATGACCACTTTGACACAATAAACTGCAGTATTTGACAGTGGTAGTTTCGTATTTTTTGTGTTACTTTTTTAAAGTAAAATAAAATACATGTTTGATTATTACTGATTCTGAGGCTATGTCCAAACTAGTAAGTTTTTAGCATTAAAATGCATCATATTTGCTATGTTTATGCCTGGAGCCCATACTACTCTGGAGTTTTGGAGCGTTTTTTAAAAGCTTCTCATCCTCTTTTTGTTTGAAAACATTTTAGTGTGGAGAGCCAGAAATGTATAGTTTTGGAAACGATGATGCAGACATGCACTTTTGCTTCCTGATTGGGTCTTATCAGTCATGACGTAGCCTTCTATGGCCCTGTTTACACTTTGTTTTAAAATGCGTCTTGAGCATTCAGGTCAGAAATGGACTGCCAGACACATTGCCGTTTACACCTGTGTTTATCACGGGTCTCCATCGTGTCCAGCTGACCACTTTTGTTTAAATTTCGTTACTGCCTACATCACTTCCGCTAGAAGGTCAAATGTCCCCACGCAAAATTACATTAAAACGTTATGCCTGCGGCATACCTTCATTATTTTCTTGCACTCCAACCACATACATTGTTGCTCCTCTCCATTTTTTTCTAGTGTGTTGCACTGTTACCAAAACAACCACCGGGTCCAGCATTAATGACGTATTTTCCCGTTACGTCCGTGTTGGGGACGCATTAGAGTTTACACTACAGAAGGTATGTCGTCAAATGCGTCCCAAACCACCTCTGCAAGTGGTTTGAGTGAATGTGTCTTGGAGGTCGTTTACACTAGTATATAGCGCTGTCCAGCTGTGATCATATCACCCAAGATGCTTTTTAATACCAAGTGTATGCAGGGTCTTTGATTCATCACCCTCCTATCGCATGAACCTTTTCCCAAAAAAAAAACCCCGAACAACATTAGCTCAATTACCAGTGGTGAATGCAGCATGTATGATGCATTACAGGCATTTTATAATGCTACTACTGCCTACATACGCAGAAGGCAAGCTACTATTTGGGTGATCTGCACCTAGGCAACCAACTCCAGAGTAGACAATCAGCTTCCTGTTTATACTGGCACACACATGTCTAGTGTATGTGAATGGTCATGTGATATTTATTTTCAAGCGTTCTAGTATGGACGAAGGTTATTTCTGTTACAGAGTTAAAACACTCATCTAGATGGAGATTGTTTTGATTTTAAAAAGCCATTTTAAAGCTAAAAAACATTAGGTTAAAAACATATTAACCTGGATGTAGCTTGAGTTAAGCATACTTATGTTTACTGACATAACATGAGCTGATGATACAGACCTGTTTTAACAATTTCTTTACCAACTACTTGAAAATTTACAATAAATGAGTTACCTTATTTCTTTTAAAAGTAATGTCAATGTGTCATTGTTCAGCGTGTATTCTTCTTCTTCATCTCATTCTTGTTCATCTTCTTCTTATTATTATTATTAAAGGGTGGCTGGACTAAATGGGTTAGCAGTATTAAGCACCCCCTAAAAATATAGAGAATGGTATGAATGCAATGCTGGGGCTGATTTCTTTCTAGCTCAGACTGTATATTCAGTGACTGCCATGTCAGGTTGTTCCCTAGAGTGAAACACCCCCTACATTTGGACTCCATGTTGGAGCCCGTTTGGCTGACACATCCTTAACACGTCATCAGCAGTGACTGAGAAGGCACATGTGAAATAGATTCGTGGGTGTAATGAACACAGCATGAAGCCAGTCAGGCATTAGGGACTTGAAACACTTAATTAGGAAAATTAGAAATCATGAATGCAGCTGCCTATCTGTTTTTTAATGTGTGTGTGTGTGTGTGTGTGTGTGTGTGTTTGCCTTACATTATTATTATTATTCCATTGATGAGACATTGATATAATGCATCACTTAACCCTAGTATTATATCATAATTTCATCATGGTATAATGGGATATCAAAAAGGCAAAAATACATTTAGAACAATCATGAAAACAGAGTTTCTTTTAACAACCTTATGGCTCTATATGGAAACTTTATATATGGTTTATTTCATAATTTTATTCTTTAAAGAAATTCTTCCACTATTTTTTTACAAGGCAAAGAAGCTTTTTTTGTGGTACAATCCTTTTTTTACTAAAAAAAATAAATAAATAGGGTGGTACGGTGGTTAGCACTGTCACCTTACAGCAAGAAGGTCCTGGGTTCAATCCCCAGGTCACCCAGGGTGCCTTTCTGTGTGGAGTTTGCATGTTTTCTCCGGGTGCTCCGGTTTCCTTCCACAGTTCAAAGACATGCAGGTTAGGTCAACTGGCTACTCTAAATTGCCCATAGGAGTGAATGCAAGCGTGTGTGGCTGTTTGTCTGTGTTGCCCCTGTGGTGGACTGGCGACCTGCCCAGGGTGTACCCCGCCTCTCGCCCGAAGATGCTGGGATTGGCTCCAGCTTCCCCGCGACCCAGATAGAGCGGTTAGATAATGGATGGATGGAAAATTATAGGGTTCCACAAAGAACCTTTAAGGGTTAACCTTATCCATATTAATTATTTGTTTGTTTTTCTTTATTCCTAGTCTAATTTTTAAACTTCAAAATCAAACGTGCTAAATAAGAGCACTTAAGGAGTGTACCTGATAAAAGCTAGACGTAGCCTACCTATAAACTTGCAACTGAGTGTAGTTTTAATTATATGTGACATTAAACTCTACAACACCTGTGGGTAATCAGTTTATTGCGGTAATCAGTTTTACTCGTAATACAAAGCACAGAATCACAACCCTCTACATAAAGATTGTTATAATAAAGAAGCAAACAAAACTTATCTATAGCAGCCTAGGACCATTTGGTGTCCTCTAATCAGTCTAAGACTGATTGAGCAGTTAATCAAATATGGAGTACTAAACTGTCCTCAAACCTCCAACGTTTAAGATCCTAAGTGAATTGGGAACAGAATTTGTTATCCAAAAATCCCGTCGCGGTCAAGTTGTGTGTCTGTTCAGTGAGACGAAACGGAAGGCATTCAACGGAAGATTAACGCGGGGCTATAAACGCGCTGTGAGCGGCGGGTGTTTGTGTGCAAAAAAAAAAAAAAAAAAGGTTGCATGCACCGCTATCGGTAGAACATCCTCTCTCTCTCTCTCTCTCTCTCTCTCTCTCTCTGACACACACACACACACACTCTCTCTCGTAATTTTCCAGCTCGGAAAGCCTCGAGCCGCGCGGCCCGATCGATTCGCATCGATTGTCCCTGACGAGCTGCTCCACTTTCTAGCCAATGTCAGCCCGTCTGCGATCGGGAAGGAGAGAAATGAAGGAAAATCTCTGCCGCCCTGGCGGTGTCATTTCCACACACTCGACTTGGCCGCCTGCCAGCGGCGCGGCCACTCCAAAGAGACGGAGTGGACTCGAGCTGAGCGCGGAGAGGAGAGAGGAGCCGCGTGCACGGACACCGACACATCGGCAAGCAGCAAACCAACCCTGTATGCACATGCACGATCATGCATTAATGCAACACCTCGCTTCATTCAACACCTCTTTACGTGCGTGGTAAAATCACCTATTGCACGAGGAGGGAGGGGGGTGTCAAAATTTTAAATGCTAAAACGACCATTTTATTTGGGTAATTCTTAAAGAATAATAATTATAAACAAATGTAGCTGTCAAACTCTCAGTGCAACGTCATCATTATTGTAATATTCTACCATGTTGTATATGTTGGTTATTTTTGGCATATGATATATTTTTTGTATATGTAGAAAATTTGCCAATTTAGAATAATCAATAAAATGTAATATTATTCCTCATTCTTTGTTGCCCGATTCTTTCCTTGCAAAACAAAGCAATCGACAAAAACAAGGCGCTTTAACAGTGCCACCGGTAACCACGTGCATTTGTTTGACATTGTTTGACTGTAAACATGAATGTGTTCAAAGAAAGTTCAGTCTTAAAGAGGTATGAGGACATATCAACTTTTGCTCATAGAGGAGCAAAAGCCCATAGGCTGTGTATACTGCAATGGCAGGCGAAAGAAACAGCTGCTGATCACGCGCAGCTCAAACAATAGCGCGTGAGGCTGTAACCGTGTACCTGGCGACAAAAAAAGAAAGCCTGCGAGAAGGGCAACCTTTCACCCTTCGGTTCAAAAATAAAAGCAGCGTTTTTGAAATCGCGACGTCTTTGTCACGGTTTGTGCGGTTTTTTTTCTTCCTCCCCTTTTCCGCCCTCGCGCATCGCGTGGGAAACTCCAGTTCGGTTTTTACGTGAAGCTCCAAAAATCTATGAAATGTGTTTGCATGCTCGTCTCCGCGAGCGGGGATGTAGAGGTGGGATTGCGAGAGCGGAGAGGTTCGAGAGCCCACGCGTTCAGGCGTCCAGAAAAAGTGCGTTTGGCCGTGATTCGCCGCCCGGTTCGGCGCGCTCTCGCCTTCCTCAGGGGCTCCGCGCTTTCCGGGAGCGCACCGTGAGCTTTTGCTGCTTTCGTTTTTGACGTGGATCGGCGCGGCGGGGATCGGAGACGGACCGCTCGGACGGACACTCGGAGCCCTCCCCTCAGCTCGAAGCCGCCTTGGTAGGTGCGAATTAAAAAAAAGAAAAAAAAAAGAAAAAGGAAAACAAGAAAAGAAAGAATGAGGAGGGGGACGCGTTTGCTAATATGCAGATTTATAGAAGGGGCGGGTGGGTAGAGAGTAGAGAGGATCATAGTTTGTTGAAGTCTCAAAAGTTGGCGTGTCATCTTTGCTGATGATCAACTGGTCTGGGTGAAAGAGAGAATGGTTCCGCTGTACGCTCGCGCTCGCGCCGCTCTACACCGACCGCCGGCACTGCGCTTTCACGCCGCCGAGCCCAGACAAAAGGTATTTTTGTGCCGCTTTTAGTGTCACTCGGATTCACAGCCTGCCTATACCTGATGCATTTCTCTTTTCCTCCCTATGCGTGAAAGTAATTTCCTACACTGTTCTTGGCTATTCAAAGTATGAGATCATTACAGAACGTTTAAAATCCCGCGTTTGATTGATTAGAGCCTATTAAAAGATTACATTATTATTTTTTTTTATTATCGCGAGGTTTTAATTGCCCCCTGGATTATCTTCCAGAGGACACGGTGCGTTATTTGCCGTAGCCGACTGTATGTCACCGTTCTGATGAAATATTTGGCAGCGGAAGCGCGTGGATGAACCCTGCGGATATGGACAGGTGGGCTGTGGTGTGTACGGTGATGTGCTGCTTTATGGCAGCGGAACTTTATGGCAGCGCACCTGTGCAGAATGAAAGCTATAGAACGCAGGAAGCTGTGCACAGGAGCCTTTCCGACTAATTACGCAGTCTGCATAAGCGCAGAGGAAACGTGTTGCTGAGTGTGTGTGCCGGAGTTGAGGACGTGTGATATGTGGTCTGTGTGTATTGTTCGCCGCTCATCTCGCCATCACTCATTCAACTTTGGTCATTACTGGACAAGTTTTCATTTAATTTGAACTTGAGGCGCACGGGATTTACACTGGATGGTGAAAGTGCAGATGTTGCTGACGCCTGAAAGCGCGTCAATTTCTCCTTAACATCAGCGTTGTGTGTGTGTGTGGGGGGGGGGGGGGGTGCTGCGGGGGTGGGTGGGTGTGTGTGTGTGTGTGTGTGTGAAATTGAGAGTGTGAGGGAGTGAGGGGGGTGGCTGGGGAGATGTGTGTGTGTATGTGTGTGTGCGTGCGTGTGTGAAATTGAGAGCGTGAGGGAGTGAGAGAAGGGGGGCATGAGTGTGTGTGTGTGTGTCTGCGTGACCGCCCGTCTTTAGGGGAGTGATGCGTTAGATTCCGCATTACCTGGACTAATAAGCATCTGCCTGCGTGACGTCTCGAGGCAACCTCAAGTAGATTTTTCCTCCTGCTTGTGCTGTCAGCCTCCCAGGCGAGAGGGCGTCTCAGCACTCTTCTTCCATTATTGTTTTGGTCATTTTATTATACGAGTGTGCTGATTTTCTAATCTCACTTACAGTATGGGAAACACACTTTGTGTCATTAAATCCAGGCTAGAATTTGAGAAATTGATAAACAGCACAAAACAAGAGCACGCACTTAAATCATCCTGCTATTGATTTCTGGCTCAAGCTGGAGATGTTGGGATTAATGTGGCGCGTGTACGTGGATGGCATGGGGCGTGCAGTGGGGCTGGTTCGGATGGGATGGCTCTCCTGCAGAGGAAGACCAATTACCGACACACACACACCTCCAGGGAGGAAGCGCGAGCTGTGGTTACGAACAGCTTCTTCTGACGGGATCAGTGTAGTACTGAAAAACTGCTACAGTAAACAAGGGAAATGTTTTTGTGGAAGTGTGCTGGAAGCTTTTTATAGGTATCACCACATGTTGTAAGCATGTAATAACTCCACTTATAGCCTTAGGCCTTAACCTGAGTTATTACATGCATACTACATGTGTACAACATATACATGAGAGACCTGTCATGTTTTTATAAGAAATGAATATAATGAATTGAATTATAATTACGTATTTTCTTTCTAGTTGATTGTTAAATTGTTTCATTTTTAATAACTGTGAATTACCAAAGCTTTTAAAGCATAACTTAGTGACATGTTCCCCTCACTTTTTTATATTCTCAGTTTTGTCTTAACCACTTTTTGATAAAAAGAAAAAAAAAGTCTAAATCTCAATCTTTTATGCCATAGTTTGCAGTATAAGCTTATCCATACACCTTCTAAAAAGCAGCTTAGCCCTATTCATTTTGATAGTTTCAGACATGATCGCACTAGGATAAAATTATCAGTGGCAATAATTGAACACGAGCTAGTTTCTGTCAGGTTCTGTCTTTTCCTAGAACCCGGATATTTGTAAAACACATGGTGATTATTATATCATGGTGTACTTTGTTTTTCCTTCTAATAGCCTTCCAGTGAAGTAGGTGATGTAAACCATAGCAAGCAAATTTTAAAAGACTTCCAAAACAAACATCATTTTATGGAAGTTTTTAAAAAGTTTGTGTGGATTTAGTTAGAATGGAAGCCTATCTTTTCGGTGAAAGGTACTCAATACCCATGTAACTTAGATTGATTTCTAAGTGATCGTGCTGTTTGGTTTGGTTTTTTGCCTCATCATCATTCTTGTCCCAAGCACTTTCACAAAGTTACTCGCATGACAGATATACAGAACTTTAGTCTGTTTCACAGTTTATACTTGAAGGTTTTGTTGGACACAGCTTAATTGGGTTTGGCCTGAAGGGGTTGTGACATAATGACCTGTTACCCGAGCACCTTATCCCGCTTCACCTGGTTTGTCAAACTCTTACAGAGCTAAATGGCAATGGTAAATATTCGCACCGCATGCTTAGGTTTATACTTATACATATTATGTGGTAATACATATAATATATAAGAACATAACAGCATGTCCTTCTGGTTTTATTTAACCCCTTCACATTCACTTTCATTTAGACCCAAATAATAGTCATTTATTTCACCCTCAACATGATCTTCAAAACTTATGGCAAAAGTGGATTCCCAGTGGCTGCCCAATGGCCATTAAGAAGTCTAATCAGTCAATTTGTTTTTGCATTTAAATTAGTAATTTCATGGCCATTGCAATGATGCTAAGTCTGAGAGTTTCAATATTAATGATTCTATATCAGGTCATTCACTTAAGAATAATGTGCCGTGTTGTTTAGGTACTAATACAATAGTCCCAGATGTTAAATCTACACCTTCTGTGGATGTCACCTATCTCATTTAACTACATTTTTCTCAATTAAATTCATTGTTTATTAATATTAATTGGTTAGTTTGTGCCAGGATCAGAATACACAATGTTTTCGCCTTTTACAATGATCACCATATCAGGTTAGGCAATTATAGCACCATAAACTTTTGCCATGTCTTGGGCGTTAGACTGACAACACTACAAGTTTGACCCCGACCAATTATCGGGGTCCTGGGATCCAATTCACGTCCTGGCATGTCGACAGGAAGGAGGGTCAAGAAATTTCATTGGCTACAGAAGAAACGTCAAGGAACACATCGTAGGAGTTGTCAAACTAGGTGAGAAAATACAAAAAATTCTGACATGCTAGACTTCGTCAGGGTGTATTGGCATTGCTGTTCTTTGATTATGTCACACTACAAGGTCCGTTCATTATTCCTGACGTTCATAATCGGGCCCGATGCAGAACATTTGTCGGCACAAGGCAGAATTGTGTTGAAATTGGGCTAAAGGGAGCCATAGGTCCTTGAACTAACCAGCAAGATAAATTCTAAAAGTATTCTAAAAGTGTTGAACACTGGGATTGGATGAGACATTATTTTTATTCAGGTAAACATAAATTAATACAATTATTAATTACTTTGTGAATGTTACTAATACGACCTTACCTATGTAATCTTTTCTGGTGGTTTCACTGTAATTACTGACTAATTCAAAGTAGTTACTGAGGAAAACATTTGAACTAATGTCGTAAATAATTCTAGTTAACACTGCCTGTATTTGTTCTCTCTTGAGGTCATGTGTAATATTAACTTAGACTGTAAGACAGAATGCTTTAAATAACAAAGCCATCTGTAACTACTGCTTAATGAGTTATGGAAAAGTGCTATACTCACACCGTACTGTTGTCTTACATGCTCACATAATCCATAATTGGGTTTGTAGTCCAGAGCCCAGGAACTGACTTATCTTTTTTCCTGTATCAAGTAAACAAAATGTAAAACGCCAATATGCAGCTATCTAAAACGTAAAAAGTTCTACACAGGAACAAGATGTAAAGGCTGTAAAAACATACCAAAAGAGCTTTGTCATCTGTCTTCATTTCAGCTTTACTAGTGCTGTGGTGAATCATAATGTTGTCAGAACGTTGTTATTCATCGTAGAATTACTGTTGTCTGACTAAAAAAACAGAAAAAACCCAGCATGTTTACTCAGCAACTGAATCTTCAGTATATCCTCACAAGACTGATTTAATTTAGACTATAAACAGGAAGCAAGGCTAGGACAGTTCCCCAAACTCACCGCTGGAGGTAACACGACACTGAATCAGACCTTGTTTTATTGTGTTTTGCCTCATCATATGATGATAAAACTGAAATGCAGTTGGCTTGTTCTGTGGCATCGGATAACGGGATATGCTTATCCATTGTCATTCAGCTCACCCTCAAAGATGATTTTGACATAGAAAATCCTTGTTGTTCTTGTGTCTTTTTTGCTAATTATCCCTCTCTTCAAACGTTCTCTATTTGAAAATGAGTATAAACTCAGGATACTCACTGGATCCCAATGGCCTCTAACGAACAATCAATTTTCTCTTAATTTTTGCATTTAAATGAATCACGTCCGTGTCTGAGTGCTTCAATACTAATGATTCTATTAGTTTTTGACAGCCACATGCACAGCTGTATTGCTTTAAAGAACTCACACAACATGAAACCATGCCACTCTTTAGGCAGATATATTTTTTATTCCAAACTTTGTCCTACATGTCTTTAATTCAGTAAAAAAATGTATCCTCTAATTACCATTAATTAATTTGTTAACTCCTTATGCTGGTTCAGTTATGTAGGACTAAATGTTCTCCCTGATCACAAGCACACACTGTTATTTTTATTTCTTCTGCGCAAAAGTCTTGTCTTTGTCTTTGACCTTTTGCGACCTCTTGCTATGAGTCACATGGTTGTCCACATGACTGTGCAGTTAATAACTGCTAAAAGGCATTTATTCAGCTCATGCAGGGTTTCTGCACACAGGTGGGCTGAGGAACTAGAGGCCCTGAAAGGCACTGACACTATCACCCATACTGTACTTTTACTCTGATAATGTGTAGGATGTTGCCTGGTTCACTGATTTCCCACAAAATAATATAAGCTATGACTGTCTACAAGATTTTTCAAACTGGACAGTTGAAGTTTGGCTGAGTCACTCTTCAGATGTCCACTTTGGGTGAGCCTATGCCTGCTGTAGCTTCATCTTCTAGATGTTGGCTGACAGGAATGGAACCTGATGTGATCTTTTTTCTGCTACAGCCCGTCCTCTTCAAGATTCAGTCTGGTGCGGAATCTGAAATGCTTTTCTGTTCACCACAGTGAAAAAGAGTCACCGTAGGATCGCCGCCAGCTCAAACCAGTCTGGCCATTCTATTCTCATCACCTTTCATATGAATAAGGTGATGAGACCCATAGAACTGATGCTCACTGGATGTTTTTTCTTCTTTTTTTTTTTTTTTTTGCACCATTCTGTGTAAACTCTAGACACTTCCCAGAAGATCAGTAGTTTCTAAATTACTCACACTAGCCTGTCTGGAACCATCAGTGACACCACTGCCAGAGTGACTGAGATCACGTTTATTTTTTCCCATTCTGAGATTCAAAATGAACATTAACTGAAGCTCTTGACTTTATCTGCATCATTTTATGCTTTGTACTGCTGATGCATAATTGTATAAATGAGTAGGTGCATGGGTGTTCCTAATAAAGTGGCTGCTGAATGTAGCTCAAACAGACTTTGAGAACGTTAAAACCAGCATTCTTTGGGCAGCACTTGTTGCAGTCTTAAATACAGATATGAAAAAGAGACGATACAACTGACAAACACAGCATGTGCTCTTTGAAGAAAAAAGCTTTTTTTTTGGGAGACACACTCTCGCTCTGTGAGTATCGGATCTAAAAGAAGTGTTAATGGACAGAGCAAATTCAAAACTGCTGAGTGTGGCTCTTAATAACTGACAAATGACAGACAATGACAGAACTCTCTAGGCTGCATATTTACAGATCTATGCAAGATCTTATCATATGACCATATTTCAGATATGTAGTTTAGCATTATAATGAACCTTTTTAACCACTGAACAAAAATCAGGGAATATTGGGCAAAAATATAGAGCAGTGGTTCAGTGAACAGTAAGTATTTGCTTTATAGCTAGTCTTTTTTTTTCTTTTTAAGAAAAAAAATTAAGTGATGTTGATTGCTTCTTTTCTTTAGTATGAAAGGAACATGTTTTTCTTGTTAGTTTTGCTGTAGGGCCTGGATTTTACTTAGTAGTTATCAAAATATATGCTTTAAGATGATGGCTAAACTGAATTCACTTTTCACATTTCTACCATTTAAGTGAATTAGATTTTCCACCATGAAAATTTTATTCATCTTAGTCTGACTGCTGTTTTATTCTAAAAGGCTATCAGAGTATGAAAAGGGATTAATGAATGAATATACCTTTTTATAACCAGGCACTATATACTAATGTCTATACAGTTTAATAATTAAAACTAATGGTTCATTTGAATTGATCTCAGCTTCCTGTTTCCTTTTCATGTCTCCTCATGGGCCTGTTTTCTATCTTCTCATCTCATTTAATGTAGTGTGTTTTGGGTGACAGCCTTGCACCCTTATTTTTGGCCCTTACCTTTGCATTAAACCTGTGCTGTTAAATGATTAAACCATAAGTACAGCTGATGGCCCAAAATCTAATCACTTCACCCTTAAAGGGAAGGGTGTATGTTTGTCCTTTTGTTTGAGGCCTGGAAGAAGTGAAAGCTAGCCTCTTAACTGCACACTTTAAAGTGGTTCCTAACAAAGTTACCAACAAACCAAGATTTGAAATTTTGCAACAAGACTGACCCAGATAACACCAATATTCTAGATGATGGTGAGAGTGGTACAGGGTTTGGGGGGGATGGTTGGTCACTGATGGTGTGTGGCCAATCGTTGGCGCCATGCGACATCCATGCGAGTGGAAGGGATTTTAAACGTGCCATGTTGTCGTTCTCAGCCAGAATGAAACAGAACCCAAAGGCTGCCAGTGATGAGCTAGCAAGGTCTGGGTAAGACGTGATTTTTCTGAAGTTTTGAGCATCCAAATGAAAGTGTTGGCGCACAGAGCGAGTTGAACGGATAAGAAATGTGGTGGTGGGGTTGTGCCATGGACTCGTGAGATCTGTGTGTGATGGGGCTGGCTTGGCAGGCGGGAAGCGAAGCTGCTTGGCTCAGCGTGGCCACTGGTCAGGAACAGAACGAAAGAGAGAGAGCGAGAGATGGACTGGCTGTGGTCCACTGGCGCCACAGACCCCTGAGCTGGGGAGAATGCGGGGGCTGCGCTCCTGCCTTTGAAGCTTTACCTCCCACTAATTCTGGCCTTCCAATTTCCACACACTGCGTAGACACCCCCCCCCCCCCCCTGCCTAGCCCTCCCTCCCCTTCCCTTGGTTTCCCTTATATGGCCAGACCTGGCCATTTCCTCAGCAGGGTTGTACGTGTATGCGTGTCTATGGTCACTGTGTATGGCAGTTAAATTGAAAAATACCAAGTCTTTTTAATGAATTGTTTGCGATCAAATAATGTGCAGCATTGCCATGCAAGATCTGTCCAGTTTCATCCACATCACAGATGTTATGAATGTCTGCTAATAGCTTGTTGCTTGGTTAAATGTTTTGACATCAGGTTTATGCATGCTTATATGACTACTCTTAGATCAGCTGATAATAAGTTCAGGTAGAAATGTGACTGACCAATCCACAGTGGACCAATCCACTGCCTTAAACATGGGTAGACGACACACATGACCTCATTAGAGGTGCAGATTCTAACACGATGAAGGAATGAAACAAGCAAGACGTGATATTACACTCTGGGGAAGTCATGAAAGAATCTTAATACGTGACTACAGAGATGAAATCATGGCATATTATCAGGAAAGAGTGCACTGACATTGTGTTCTAATGTGTGTGAACGTGCATTCGTGAGAACATGACAGTAATTTTGGTACCCAATATTTGAAATGTATATTAATGATGAATTTGGATGAACTTTAATTTTATTTGAGTTGTTTCAAATGACACTAATGGATATTGTAATTTACACTATGTGACTGGAATCTGAACCATAACTCAAACGTCTGATTTTTTAATGTTACCCATTACAGTGTAAGCTTGTTCCCAATGTTAGCATTGGTAGTTAGTGAAAGTTAGCAAAGGTTATACTGGTTCTCTAAACTTTGTGGCCTGCTTTCCCGAAAAAGCACTGCAAAAGTGTAACAAATGATGCTTACTTCACCACATCGCATTGATCTTCACTGCTTTAAAAAACCCAGAACCTGCGTCATGTCTTTTAAAGCCTGACTTTACCAATTGTACTCAATACCTTTGTTTAGCTTAACTTAGAATGATGAAGGGATAGCTCATGTCAGAGGCAGAGAGATAGATCTGATTGAAGAGCTGTAGTGCTATAAACCTTCCTGTTCAATACTGTCTAACAAAGTGATTCCATTCATTAGACTAAACTAAGATATATGCTGACAAATGATTCTAAAGTATAGTATTTTAAATTTCAAACTGTTTAACAACATCATTGGGAAACTGTAAAATACTTCATATGAGGACTTGTTTTCTTTTTTTGCTGTTTCCTCATGGTTGGGTATATTTCTTTCAAGATGTTGAACAGTAGATGAACTAATGTTTGTTTTTTACTTCCTCACTCACTCTGTCTTTCTTTGTGGTAGTTTACTGGTTGCCAGTGGGAAGATGACGGCTGAGGTCTGAAGCTGGTTCTGCGGTGCCAGGGCCTGCCTGCCATTGGCTGGCCAGTTTGTCAAAGAGGAGGCTCCTCCCTTATCTGGGTATCCAGTGGACTGAGAGTACTGCCTGGCTCCTCCTTTGCCAATCCCCTGTCCCTTCCCCAACCCCACCCCCTACCCACCCACGCACACACATACATACACACACTCACACCCTGGGGCTGGACCATGTCTGGCGGACGGCCGGAGGGCAGCCGGACACCCGAGGCCCAGGAAAAGGACAAAGATAAAGACAAGGAACGGGAGCAGCACAGCTGCAGGGAGGACAGCCCCGTCGTTGAGCGCCGCAATCGCAGCGGCATCATTAGCGAGCCCCTCAGCAAAAGTCTGAAAAGGTCTCGCACACTTTCCCAGTACACCGCTGCCTGCCCACAAAACACCAATGGACTGAGCCATAACGGCCAGGCCAAGGGCAAGGTCCAACCTGGCCAGCACAATCAGCAACAACAGCAGCAGCAGCAGCAGCATTCGTCGTCCACGGCTTCGGCCCTGGTGCCTGCCAAAGCGGACCGGAGCCTGGAACAGGCACTTGAAGGACACAACGGCCTACTACACTTTGCCCAGGCAGCAGCACTGCTTAAGCGAGCAGGCATGGAGCACATGCTGCTGCCTGGGGGCATGGGTGCAGGGACAGGAGTGGGTGGAGTGGGCACTGAAGCAGGGTCGGGTGACCTGGAGGGGGCATCAGCAGGCGACACTGTGGGGGGCCACACGGACTTCCCGTATGGCATAGGTGGTGGCTTTCCCTTCAACCCGGCTGGGCTTTTTATCATGACGCCGGCTGGTGTGTTCCTTGCCGACAGCGCCCTGCACATGGCCGGCCTGGCTGAGTATCCAGCGCACAGTGAGCTGGCCTCCGCCATTAATGCCGGCAAAAAGAAGCGTAAACGCTGCGGTATGTGTGCGCCCTGCCGGCGCAGGATCAACTGTGAGCAATGCAGCAGCTGCCGCAACCGCAAGACAGGTCACCAGATCTGCAAGTTCCGCAAGTGTGAGGAGCTAAAGAAGAAACCATCAGCTGCACTGGAGGTAAGGCCAAAAACCAGTTTGCTTCTGGGGTAGGGTACATTTCTTCTCAGAAGTTTATGGAAGCTTTCTGCTATAAGACATATGAAGACTGACCATTCTGTGAAATCCTCAAACAATATTCAGTTTGCCATGATAATCCTGGTGGTGTGTCCTTACTGTGAACACTTATATTTGGTGAATGTTACTTAGATTTCGTGATGCAAAGGGTCATAATAGACAGCACATTCACCTTTTTTGGAGGCAGGGCTTCACATGGTAGAGGTAACTGAACTGCGCAGATAGCCCATTCCCTTCCTGGAGGTCCAGATTGGTGGGGTTAAAGAGGCAGGTGATGAGGCTTTGGGGTGGCAGGTGGCAGTGGCAGGATTGGGGAGTGGGTGGAAGGACAGACATGCACCATGGGGACTGATCTAATCTGTCCACCCACTGTGCTTTGCGTCTCTCTCCACACAGCCTGCCTTACTGACACTGCATGCTGGAGAGCTTTTGGTAGACTTCTCCAGTTTACAAATAAGCCCAGAGCCGTTTCAAGACTGTGGGAATGATAAGTGCGAAACGTGTGTGTGAAAAGTAATAAAAGGGCTGGTGAATGTGTCTCCTGGAAAGCATGTGTCTTACACATGAGTACACTGATATGTAGTAGGGATAATGTAACTTTATGGTAGATAGAGTGGGATGCACATTTGTAAGTTGTATTTGACATGGTCCATCTGGCCAAAGGACTGTCATCTGGAGCACCAGGTGCCACAGTTGCCCTCTGTTTCTCTCTCCATCTCTCCCACATGGCCCTCCAAACTTTTTGCTGAGGTCATCTGAAGTTGGGTCTGGCTGTGTTTGACGTACTGTGACATGTGTCATTCAGTTATTAATTTAATTAAGCTGATCTTGCTTTAATCATAATCAGTATTCTTTCGTAAATTGGATCAGTTATAACAAGTTTGATTTTCTGATAACAATGGAAATTCATCACAGCAGCATATCCCGGTATTAGGGCACAACCAGTCATAAAACACGCACACAAAAATCCTTAATTTTGGTACAGTTAGAAATCTAGCTGTTACTTAGCAGATTCTCCGTAGCACCCTTCTTCATGTCTATAAAAGTGCCAAATCTGTATAGTATCGATAATTGCTAGCAGTGGTAGAAGTGGTAAAAACAAGTGCTCCGCTTTTTGGTATGTAATAGTGTGTTAACGGGTTCAGCAAACCATTAAGTAGCCTAATTTTGAAGCTGTGAACAAGACATCAAACTGCAAATGTTTAAATCAAACATGACTATTCAAATATTAACAAAATATTCACAGTATTTTGCTTGAAGTGCCATCACTGCAGCTGATTGCGCCTCGATTTTTTGTTGTTTGTCAGTGTTTGTTTGAGAATTTGACTCATTCAGGTGACGTTATGTTGACCTCTGCCTCCTTTCTGGTCAAGTCACCCCAGACATGTTTATGAAATTTTTTTCGTGACGGTTCGCTTCAGTTTTACAAGTGTTTCACTCCACGTCAGCTGAGTTAAGTCTGTAAGTAGTACATGTGCTTCTTGCTGTCAGTATTTTTTCAGTCGGGGACATAAAAGTGAAGTGTAAACGCCATAGAAATTGATTGAAATCACACACTCGCACTTTTTACATGCTGGGAACTTAAAAATAATGCTGTTTTTAGCTAGACAGTCCATTGTGGCTAGTCATGGGTAAAGAGGAATGCTGGGAGCTTATATGAAGTGCTTGTAGACAAAAAGCTGGTACTGCGTCTGGCCTCCAAGGCTGGTTATAAGGCTAACTAACATTTTAAAGAGATCCTAATAGGCAGGTAAGATTAATGTCACTAATGCTTTTAAGGATGCTAGAAAATACCGCAATCATGTCAGACTGATCACGTAGCCAGATGTTTTCCATATAGGATGCTTGTAATGAGTAATGAGTGCCTTACAGCTTGTTCATTTCGGTGCCTGTTTCAAATTCAAATGTCTCTAAGACTGGTCACACATCACACAAGTAACATAATGCCAACGAAAAGTCAACTAACATTGTGATAATGTTAATGTTGTAAAGGATTATACATACAGTATGTAAGAAAATAGCACCATTCTAGCTAGCTTCTCTATATGCTGATCATTTTCTTTCTCATTTCCGCTTGCGGTTATCTGTTACTTAATGTAGCTGAATGATTCACTGAGTGCATAAGTGTACAGTTTGCCAAAAAGAGTTCATTTCTACTTGTATTTCCGTGCCAGGGAGGACAAATCATAAATTACTTAGCTAGCCCACAGTGCAAGTAAAAGCTTCAATGTGATGCTAGGTCCCTTGTTTTAGTTGCCCCAAAACCTAACTGACTACGCTAAAAGGTTGTAGCTAAAGTAATATAATACCAGAGTGAGCTAGCTAGCTAGTTAGCCAACAAACACATAGTGGTCGTGTCATCAACAAAATGTCTGAAAGTCATTGGCAAACGTTTCTGCTACGAGCTGTGTTGTTCTGTTCTCGCATCAGACATTAAAGACCATTAGAGTCTGGCTGGCTCTCGACATATTTAGCTGAGAGGTGACTGAGTGTGGTAAGCAGGTGAGTTATATGACGGTGTGTGAAATTTAAACGTACATACCAAATAGTGAAAGTGATCAGAGTAACCATTTGTGTTTAAAAGTAGGAAATTGTAGTAAATTATTAAAATTGCAAATTGTAGAAGTAACAAAACAAACCTTCTTCTTCTACATGTTTATTCCCACTTCTATGTGCAGGTCCGTGTGGACAGGTTGTGCGAGGTGGGGCACACTCAGGACAATTTGCCAGTTTATCACAGGGCTAGACCTAAAAGACAATAATATCGGAGAAAAGAAGAATGATTAACATACTCACGTTACACATTATACCTCTTATATCGTGCATATACAATATATATATATATACCTTTGTTGTTGTATTGTTATATTCCTTCCGTCACTGTTGGAAGGCAATAAATTCATATTTATGTTCTCACATGCAAATGAATAACAATGTACTGAAATGAAACGGGTTCAAAACTTCTGATATGCAGATAATGCATCATCTCCTCTGTGTGAATTAAAGTATTAAAAAGGTGGTGAATGCACTAAGGCACTAAGGCAAGTGTACCTTCTCATCCAGAACATGAGCTATGTAATGCGTCATCATTTTGGCACTAATTAATGGTTTTCAACAATTACGCAGTGATACAGATGGGATGTCGGTATATTAACATGCCTCCTGGGATTATCTTCCTTTCAAAATCTATTAAAAGGCCTTGTGTCATTCAAATGGTGAATTCAATTCATTCGAATCAAAGTGCATTATAAAGTTGACGTGTGTAATTTGTGAAATTGTACAGTATACAGTATTTGCAACTAGGTTTTTTGTAGAATTGGCACAATTATTGTTTATAACATTACTGTTACAATAACCTTTTCATAGAAATCAAATAAAAAATACCCCCTTATACATACATACATACATACATACATATATAAATACATAGAAAATATCCATAACCATCTATCTATCTATCTATCTATCTATCTATCTATCTATCTATCTATCTATCTATCTATCTATCTATATATATATTTATGGATAGATGGATAGATATATATATATATTTATCTATCTATCTACATATAATATCTATCTATCTATTTATATATAATATATAACATAATATGAAACAGGTTTGAGTTTTTTTTTTTTATGATAGAAATAGCAAATACACAAAAATGTGGTTAATTAGCAGTCACACTAATGGTGTAAGGACATTAACAATGTTCAGATGATTTACCTGATACTTACATTCAATCTATAGTTTGGGTAACAGGGTTGTACGTTCAAAGTGTCAATTTCTGTCAATATCACGGTATCATAGGAACTAGTGAAAAAAAGACTGAAAAAACTAACTTTTTTGTCCTTGTGATGTTCAGGATATTTGGATGATGCAACTGTTGAAAATATGACGTGAAATATGAACATTTTTCATAACCTGTAATGGATAACTCATGGAAAATTATGTTTCAAGCATGTGCTTTGCACATTATTGCAAAAATAATGCACTTTTTGAAGCATTTTAATAATTATATTTCAAGCTAAAATGTAGTTATGGTGAGGTGTACAGACAAAAATGCTATTTTTTAAGTGCAATAGATTTGTTAGGTGCTGTTAGTGTTGTAAGTTATTTATCTGAGGCATGCACACAGGTTGTGAAGGACTCTTTACATATTTAAAATGTCTTTTACCTTTACTGTATGTTACCATACCATACTTATTTTATGTTCCTTTACATCAGTGGGACACAAATGGTGGGACGATTAGTTTGTGTCACCAAAATAAGGTACTTCTAAATATGCATCACTTTCGTGGTCTTGTGTCAAGCGAGGGTTGCTCTGCAGGATCCTGATAAAATAATGTGTCCCCAGAGATGTTCTGATACACTGTTACAAAGCCATGTGAATAACAAAAGGTTTGGAATAGAAAATGCTTTGTGCGTTCGGCCTTTTTACACACGCTGCCAAATTTTTACTTTCTACTTTTTCTCGTCCTCAGTGCAGGAACTTTGTTAACTTTGATCAATTTGTTTTTCATGACAAACATTAAGCAAACAACTGTAGATGCACTGTATTCAGTCTACTGTCTTTAGATATGACAGAGAATAGAATAGTGCCTCAATGTACCCCAGACAGACTTACTGCTATAATATCGCTTTCATTTCCTAAGCTGCTCTAATAGCTGGAAAATTGGGTACAGCGTGAAGCTGTAGCACTGCTTAAGGGGCCACTTTGTATGTGTATGGAGTCAAACAAGGTCATGGTGTGCAATGGGATCAGAGTGCCATCTTACATTACAGTAATTAAACTCACGCATCGAGCCTTTTGTAAAAACAGGTGACAACCATTTCAGTCGCCTTACTCAACATCTCTATGAAGCGCGTAACAGGTGTACAAGGTTTGTGCAGATATCCTCGCTGTAATTTCAGGTTTTCCCACAGCTCATCAGAAGTGTTACCTGTTAGAGTAATTCCATTATTAAACTGTACAGACTGAGCATGTGGTTTGACAAGATGCATAATTGTTTGGCTTGCAAACGGCAGTTTTGCTAAACAAATACTAATTCCGGCACAAACCCAGAGCGATACAGTTGGCATACACGCAGACTCTAATTAAGATCATTTGAAGCTGAAATTTCCAAGTGCATAAACATACTGCATATTGAGTGATGTGGAAATATTTTTTGTTAAATGAATATGTGAGAAAAGAAATGTTTACCTTTTCAGTGTAAGGGCGGATCAGAGCTAAATTGATACTTATTAATGATAGGCTGTTTGTTTACTATGGTTTCACTGCAGATAAATGAACCAAAGAAAAAAGAAAGGAGGAACATGTATGATTGAAAATGAATACCATTAATTGCTCAGAATAAAGTGACATGTAATAGTAAGAAAAACTTTGCTAAGAGCATGTATGTATGCAGGTATGCAGCGATCACACTAGTCAAACGAACTGGACTTTAAGTGTGGGTACACCTTACAACATTTTATGTGTCATATTACTTAGCTTTTACTATTTCTTTTTATTTGATAGCCTAAATATCCCAGATCACTTGGCATTTCTGCAGTTTTACAGTTCTGGGCCTTCGAACTGTTTGTGACTCATGTCTTATTTTAGCAGCTCATAACTAAAAAGAATGCTCTGTCCAGCAACCCATAATACACAACACGTTTGCTCAGTTCCTGCAGTTGGGTCACTTCAGGGTCGAATCACTTTCTCACTGCGATCAAACCATGCTTGAGTTTGCCTGAGACCATCTCGATCAGAGGGTCCCGGACTGGTTGTTTTAGCCCCCGCCTGAATGTGATTACTGTGTTGTCACTTGTCTGAACAAACCACACTGAGGGCGGAAATGCACCAATTCAAACAGACTAAAGGCTACATATGTGAACGTGCCCTAGATGGACCAAGGAACCTGTTTTTAAGTCACACTATAGCTTCTCACCTGCATGGATCCATATGGATTCCTCTGTTTGTGAAACCGTGTAAGAGCGTGGGCTAGTGACATTTGTGGCCTGAGTATAGTACCATGTGTAGGTGTGTGTGCGGGGAAGGGGGGGTGAGGAGAGGAACAGACGGAGAGAGAGGGAGTATGTGGGTGTTGCAATGTTTGTGGGGTTGGTGGATCTGCAGGTTTCATCGTGTGTTACTGTTGCCTAAGTGAGGGCCATATAAAAACACTGAGAGAGAGACACTGACAGAGAAAGCATGTGAGAGAGAGAGGAGGGAGGTGGTGTGCAGTGCGCCACCTCACACCTCTCTGATGTGTCTGAATTTATTTTGGGATCACTCAGTTTAAACAGCAATAGGAGAAGCGCTGGAGAATAAGAAGTGGCCAGAACTGCTTGACACACACTTAGTCCAACACTTATCGCAGTACTTACCATCTTTACTCGCATACTTAGCCCAACAGCTTTTCTGTGACTTACCTTAAAACTTACCCCAAAATGTATTCTCATGCTTAACCCAATGCGTACACTAACACTCACCGCAAAACCACATTGCTTAGATCAAAACTTATTCCAGCACTTTCCATGCTTGTACCATTACTCATTATTGTGCCATTATTAGCTTACCCCTACACTTATCGCAAGGCTTATGCCAAAGCCTACCCCAACACCCAACACTTATCCCAAAGTTCATCCCAATTTTTTTGTCCCAACACCTATTCCAATATTTATCTCAACACTTTCCCCAACAATTATCTCAATGCTTAGTCTAATACGTATTGCAGTGTTTATCCCAATGATTACCCAAACACCTGCCCCAACATTTCTGGCACCTACCCTGTTACTCCCATACCTAGGACACCACATTCCGCATCATTTACATCAACATTTATCCCAATACATATCCCAGTGCTTAACCATACACTTGGCCAACACATAAATTGACAATTATTACAACAATGCATTTCCTACATTGTCCAACACTAACTCTCAGCGCTTACCCCAAATACCACAACATTCATCCCAACACTTGACTCAAACTATTAGTTACCCCACCATTTATCCTAAGGCTTAATTCAGTTCTTATTCCATCAATAGGTCCAGAATGAACTCAAATGCTTGAGCTAATGTTTACGCTTACATTTATTCCAATGCTTAACCCGATGCTTAGACCAGATACTAATCCCAAAACATCTCCTAGTCCTCATCTACACTTTGACACAACTTGCCTTCCTCTGACATTATACCACTGTTCTTCTTGAGTATAAGTGTGAACGAGTGTATTGTGTTGCTAAAGGGTGTTTGCTTACTTTTACTCTACATTAATTTCATGATGGTTTCTAACTTTCTCAGCTACGTTCAAGTGTAGATATTCAGGAACTGGTGCTATGTTTATATGTCTGGCTTTGTATCTTGACACCTGAATTTGAACTGGTAAATTGATGTAAGATAAGACTGTATTAAAACCACAGGTAAAAGGCAGTGGGCAGTCTCTTATGCATGCGTATAAAACAACCTAAAGTATGCTTAGAACATTTGGCATGCTCTTGTTTGTGTATGAATGAAGATGCTTCATCGTTTATTTACTGTTCTATAGAGTCTCTGTAGAGGTGCAAATAGGATGAAGGGTGGGAGCCCACTCACAGCAGGTACAGTTCTACTACATTCATTGCAAAATCAATGAACAGAGATTAAAATGGGGGAAACTCTGCGGGTCAGTGGGCTAGGGAAGCAACTGCTGCTACTCCAAGACCACGTGACCGGCTCTGCTATTTTTACAGAGAATGGGTCAAAGATCGTGGGTCATGGGGCTTCACTAGTGAACAAGTTTTGTGAGAGGGTAAGGCATTTTTATGCTGACTTCTTAAGCATTTGCTGGTTCATAGGTCACTATTGACATAGCAGCAGTGGTTGATGTGTAACAAAGTGACACCTGACACTATGATTTCTCACAACATTTTGTAAAATTGCTTTGACAACAAGGTATGAGATGGGCATACATTAATTCAGCATAATTAAATCCAAATAAATTCCAAGAAGAAGACATTGTTGTTACAGATAGAGCTGACAAAATGCCAAAGGCCTTCAGTCCTTTTCTCAGTTATGTCATGGATGTCAAGGCTCATTTGTGTCATATGCAATATGAAATTAGTTAGTAGGTCATTCTAGTAATGATCCTTCAAACCACATGCTTCTTTTTTCACTTACCTTATTAGAAAATGGGTCCTACCAAATAGATTTGAGATGAGGTATTGGTTTTTGGATTACTTGCTGAGATACAGTACAATCGTTGTTGAAAAAGGGCAGAGAGAAAATTACTTAGCCATGGATTAAAACAGACCGACAAGGGCTTTTTAGTGACAGACGAATGTAGACATCAAACTCATAATCCACAATATAACTATTATCAATTACATGCTTGACTAAATGAGCTAAAGACATAAATGAAGTGTTTCTTGATTCCATGTAGTTCTTGTTTTGTTTTGATCATCAGGTATATTTTTTCATTCTTAAATTAAGTGACAAATCCGAAGAGTAAAAACTTACCGTGGCATGTTGATTATTCTGGACAGTGTAGTCAGATTTAACATGAGTAAAGTTTACAGTGCTTGTGTGTGTTTGTGTTTTTATTTGTGAATGTGGGTTACTCTGACTGAGAGTGAGATTGTGTGGGCTAGAGTGTGTTTGACTCTGTGTGCATGTGTGTGTGTGCATGTGTGCGTGTGTGTGTGTGTGTGTGCGCGCAAGAGGAGACATGTGAGCTCCTCCTGGCTTGGGGCAGTGTTGGTGAATGTGTGAGATTCTCTGCCGCAGTAGTGTTGCCTTTGGGAGGGAGGCGACAGCTCATCTCCACAGCCATGCCTCAGTACACACAAGCCCTGCCCTAGTCTCAATACCAACTACTGCACCTACACACAGCCTCAATATAGCCTACTACACCTAAACACAGCCTCAGTACAGTCTACTACACCTAAACACAGCCTCAGTACAGTCTACTACACCTAGACACAGCCTCAGTATGCTCTAGCACACCTACACACATCCTCAATACTCCTTACCACACCTATAACCACCATCCATGCATAGTCTCCATACTCAGCACACCTACATACATTCTCATTACACCCTACTGTACCTACACACAGCTTCAATACTCAATCCAACATATATGTACAGCCTCAAAACTCAATCCTACACCTATACACAACCTCAATACAGCCTCCTGTTACTAGACACAGCCTCGATACATCCTACTTCACCTACACACAGCCTAAATACAACGTACCGCAACTTCGCACAGCCGCAATACTCAACACACTGCCAAATTACAACCTGCTACACCTACACCCACTCCCAGTACACCCTACTGCATTTACACACAGCCTCAGTACACCATACTGCACCTTCACACCGCCTCAATACTCAATAGTTCACCTAAACATAGAATCAATACTCAATATTGCACTTATAGACAGCCTCCATACTCAATACTACATATATACACAGCCTCATTGCACCTGGCTACACCTACAAACAGTCTCGATACACTTTAATACACCTACACACAGCATCAATATTAAATACTACACCTACACAGAGCCTTAGTATACCCTAATACTCCTACAAACTGGCTCATTACTCAATACTGCACCTACACACAGCCTCATTACAGCCTACTACATGTTAACATAGCCTTACAGCCTTATTTCTCAATACTACATCTAAATACAGCCTCAATACATTTGACTACATCTACACACAGCCTCAGTACAGCCTACTACAGCTATATACAGCTTCAATACAACATACTGCACCTTCAGAAAGCCTCAATACTCATTACCTCACCTACATACAGGATAAATACTTAATACTGCACTTACAGACAGCCATAATACTCAATACTGCATGCATGCACAGCCTCAGTACTTCCTACTACATCTATACATGGCCTGAATGCACCTGGCTACACCTACAGAGGGCCTCAAAATTTAATACTACGCTCACACATTCAACACAGCCTGCTACACCTTCATACAGACTCAGTACACCATATTGAACCTTCACGCAACCATAATACTCAATACTGCGCCTACATACAGCCTTAGTACACCATATTCCACCTACAGACAGATTCAATGCTTAGTACTTTATCTACATACCACCTCAGTACTCAATACTACACCTACACACAGCCTCCATAATCAACACTACACCTACACACACTTTCTATTCAACTAAAGAGTATGAGTCATGGATTTCTGGGGCATTTTTGCATTGAGTACATTTAGAAACTGTGAGAGTTAAATTTTCCTTACTCACATCCCTGTCATTTGGGAACCGTACAAGTGACCTGAAAAGACGGTAACTCTGAAAAGAACCCGAGGCCTGAAAGTACAACGTGTTTCTGATTTCTTTTAAAAAATTTAAAATAATAGTCTCTGGAAAGAGGATATGTTTGCCAAATGTTTTTTATCGATAATTGAGCATAAATTAATATAGCTTTGAAAACACAGTATCTCTTTTGCCATTATTGGTTTAGCCATGTTTGCACAAGAAATTATATATTAGCGCTTGATAGATATAGTCAGTACTGAAATATGGTTAATAATCTCAGACCTGTGTTTTGTACTTTGAGAAGCAAACTTCCTAAGCTAAAAACTCATTATGCTTGATTAGTCAGTACTGATACAATAAACTTTTAACACCAGAATATGCTAACATGTTCTGTATAGACTCCATGGGAATTCAAGTACTTGAGCATGTCCTTATTTTGCTTGCTAAATATTGAGCTATCAGAATGAAGAAAATGTACACTGCTAGTCTGAATCCATGTATGTATAACTACAGCTTCGAAACTCAATACTGCACCTACATACAGCCTTTATACTCAATACACACCTACACACAGCACTGATACACTCATTTAGCTGACCATGGCCTTGTCCCAGTCTGTCTGGGCTTCAGAAACAGACTCAGGTAAACAAGGTGGGAATGGAGGGTAAGTCAGAGCGAGACAAAGAGACACAGATAACGTGAGGGAGTGTCATGAGTGTGAGTAGTGGGGTGAGAGCTCGACGTGACTGCGTGGTGACTAAATAATAAATGTGCCATATCGGGTTTCACGTGGAGCCAAGGCCGTGGCCTGTGGCTGGGGGAAGGGAGAAAGGACAGGAGGGACAGCACATATGAGATGCAGAGGTTTTCAACAGAAAAAAAAAAAACTAGAAAGTGGAGCACAGACAGAAGATACAGCCAACTTTCTGCTTGTGTGTCAGTGTGCAGGATAAAAAGATAAAGTACCTTCTTAAAGTATGATGTCTTAGTTGTAACTTTCTGTCTGTTTCTTCCCTTCTGTCTCTTTTTTCTCTAAGAAGGTGATGCTGCCGACGGGCGCGGCGTTCCGGTGGTTCCAGTAGGGCTGTGACCTCTGACCTTCACCCAAAGCTCTGCCATCAAGTGCAATGCTAACTCTCGCTTGGACCGACTCCAGCACCGACACTGGCTAGCAAGCATACAAACCACGAAAAAAAAGAGGAAACAACCACCAGAAACTTCATATAAACACACACACACACACACACACACACACACACACAACAAAGCAGAAACGCTACAAAAACGTAATCGAATAATGGATGCACCTACTTATTCCTTGAACCAAAAATTAAACATAATGAAAAAAAAAAGTTATGGCAACTTTCATTCCCTTTTATATGTTTCCATTTTGGTACCTTTTTGTCCTTTTTCCAGCAGGTTTTTTCTCTCGCTTAAACATTGGAACAGTTCATTGCCAAACAGAAATGACAGACTGAGTGTGGACAATCAACAAAATTTCTGTGTTTGGTGTTAATGTCGTTCACGTGTGGAAAGATACAGTACTTGTGTAGAGAATGTAAATTTTACAGCTATATTTTAAAACTAGTGGCTCATGGCAAGCACTATTGTAATTTAGCACCATTGTTCTTACTTAAACCTCTGTATTTTATTGATTGTTTTCTTTTTTTAGTTTGATTTAAAATTTATAGATTGGAAAAACTGATCAATGTTTGTCATTTAAGGAAAAAAAAAAAAAGAAACTATTTCAAGATGTAAAAATCCCATTTTTCTGAATGGAATGAAAGAACAAATATATGTTGAGACCCCACGGTAGTGTATAGTCAGAATAGATGATGACTGTTGTACATGTGGGGTTGCTACTACTGGAAGCTCCTTGACCGCCAAACCATCCATCTGTCCAAACATTTAAGTCTGCACTAATTTGTTGTAAGACTGCGGCCATACTTTTCATTATGATGTCACCATTGTGCAGGGGTGGATTCATCCTCCCAAGCACTTGGAGACAGCACTTGCTCTACCCAATTAAACGCACTGAAAAATTATTATTATTTTTTTTAATTTGTTTCTTGGTTACTTTTTTCCCATGACATTGCCAGTAGCTACATCTTTTAAAATGAACAGCGATGTTTGTATTGGAATTAGAAGTATGGGCTGGTTTTGTGAATAAAAACAAATGCATGTATTTGTGTCAAGAATTTACAGCTCTGACGTCTGTCTACTTGCATGTTTTTTAAGAAACGACCACAAATGCTTTAAAAAAAAAAAAAAAAAACAGAGTATGAAAATGTTCACAAATCTTATAGGTTGTTCAGTTTTCAATAAGGTAAAAAAAAAAAAAAATTAATAAAAACACGATTGGACAAGAAATGTCATTTTGAAATGCACTCAAGGTCTGTGATGTTATTTTGGGAAGGGGAGGCTGTAGTTGCTTACAGTATATAGGACATATGAAATAAAGCATATGGCACTAAATAAAGCAGACCGCTGTTAACTGAGATCATATATCCACAACAGACACTAAGAAATGCTCCTGCAGTACCGAACCACCAAGGATCTTCAGGAATAAATCTCTTTCTGTGACACAGTCTGACATTTACAGGTAAAAAACACAATTAGAGACGGATGAATAATTGATACCGAGCCAGTATCTCCGATCCACAGCCGGGGTTTTCTGAGCAGGACAGTGAAGCCGGATTTGAGGGGAGGCTGCTGGAAGGGTTTGAGATCTTCAGCGGAACCTGAGGAGAGACAGTGAAGATGCACTTTTCTGTTCATCTTCATACTTTTTACACCAAGCACCATAAGTAAACCTAACTCTTACACATAATAATTCAAAATTTCCACTCAAACAATGAGAAAACTTTGTTTTGACAAAAAAAATCATTTTCATTAGAACCATTATCATTAGCTATTTTCAATAGCTTTATAAATGATTTTTTGTGCTGAAATGATTAACTAAGGAAACAAATTTTCATCCTTGAAAATTTTACATTATGTATCCTTTTCTCTCATTACCCAGTTGTTTCCTTTGTCCTGTTTCTCTGGAGTATAAATATGATGCTGCACACGTAATACTTTTGTCATCCACTATTATGGATCAGAAACACAAAGGAGTTGGTTATTGACCTGCACAAATCAGATGATAGACATAAATATACATAAGCAATTAAAAACACTAAATGCCATGCATATAAACCTTATTTTGTACTTGGATGTTTAAAGTACCTGCTACAAATCTTTAAAGTCTCTTTGTCTCTCATCCAGCCAGTGACTGTAAACTGTATATCAGTCGAATAGACTGAGTTTAGCATACAATCAAATTCATCAATGTAGAAAAAAACTAACCAGAAACGTACCAATTCGTCATCTGCTGGGACCTTCTCATGCTACACAGTGGCTTTAATGCTATAGCAAGCGGTGTGCGTTTGAAGATAGATAAACCACCAGACTTCAGTGTTGAGCTTGAGGATGAGTAGAGTAACCAGGCCGTACCTCAGTAAGATCTTTTAACACGCTGGAGCAAGAAAAGACTCGTATAAAATGTACAAAATCACCGTTACTTCTCTAGAAGGCATGAACGGCATCTAATTTGAAAAGGCATATTGAGGTTAATTGAGCTAATTTGCTAACATTACCTGGCTAAATTGAATTAAGTTAGCCTGATGTTTTTGCTAGTTCCAGGTTAGACTAGCATCAATTCCAGCAGCTAGCATAAAAATGGCAAGGCAGCAAATCACATTGTAGCTAATAATAAATATTGGTTATTTGCATGATATTTTACTTCTGATTAATTCATTAGCAAACTGTGTAACATTAGTTATGCATAAAACAAGCACACTTACAGAGATTAAATGATGTTTTCAGGCAAAACTGTGTAATTTCCTGACACATTCCAGCAACAACTTCAATCATGTTTTTAATATGTATTCTATATTATATATGAATATATGCTTTAGAAATATGGTGGATCCCAGCTTGCAATCCATTTAGGAGTGCCACACATGGTCTTTATGAATGATGACACGTCGGGTGGGATAATAACATTTGAAGAAGAAGAATAGTAAGTCAAACTATCTTTCCTTGCTGTCATTGGCTATAAGTAATCAGTGGGGAAAGTTAGGGAAAGGGAGTATAAACCCTTACAGAAAAGTGACAGAAACCTCCCTTGTGTAATTTACACACGATTCATTTATGTTAACCTGACTTTTTTTCAGATGATTCATTTAATGTGTGATCGTTTTCCCCTCCCATGATTCACGTTCCTGTGATTTCTTTGCTGAGTCATTTCTTTTCATGTTTTTTTTCTATACAATTCATTAATTTTCACACAATCATTTTTCACATGAATGACATGTGGGTTTAGTCATCACAAGATGCTCGTGATGTAACATGTTTACTTGAGTTTACATGTGCCATTGCTGGGACCATATGTTATTCACAAATTACTCACATTAAAAAAAGGAACATGATCGCATGTGAGCTGTACGTGATTTTTCTGTAAGAGGAGATAAGTAAGAGTGGGTTCTGTATGGGGTGAACGTGGGATGGAGGGGGTCATACATGAGTATAGTGAGAGTGACAGCTCAGGCCTGTGCTGCTCTGTCCTGGATTGAGTCCTCACGCTGTAATGAGCACAGGTCTGTGGTGTAGCCATCGCTGGGGGATCGGTAATGAAGTGAAATCTCTGGTGGGGGCCCAGTTTGTTGGGGTTCGAATATGTGCAAGAGAATGTGAGCATTTGTGTGTGAGAGAGAGAAAGAAAAAGATAAAGCGAGAGAGAGTAAGCGAGCGTTCCCAGCTCCCCCCTGGTGACAGCGATGGGCCGGTGCCATGGCCACGGTGCTGGGAGGAAGCTGAGGCTCTGCATTATTAATGTGCACCGCGGCGTCCTCGCTCCTCCCAACCACACTGCCTACTGCCCAGTCTGCCGTCACACAGGGAGAGAGAGGGAGAGAGGGAGAGCAGGGCGAGATAACGAAAGAATGAAAGAGGAAGCAGGGATAGAGTGTAGAGATACTCATTAGTGCATGCTATGTATGTGTCTTTGTGAGCACACATGTTGGCGTAAGAGAGCGTGAAAATGTTTTTTTTTCTCTTTAGGTCAGTGTAAACACTGTGTAGATAGACAGATACTGTAGAAGGATGAAATATTTTCTAGATGTTTCAACGGCAGTTCATGAGATTATGTACATATGTGAACATAAACTCCTATTAAACAGTACATATGTAAGGTTTCATCAAAAACTGTCAAAAAGAATCGATGTATACACCTCGTCTCACCATCAATGACATCATACATTTATTCTGTGCATAGTCTTTAATCAGCGCTTATTATTTATTACTGCGAAATTAAACATTATAACATTTGCTTTGACTTGCATGCAAAGTGATTTATATGTAATCACTTTTGTACCAGCCAAAAAATTATAATTTCATTAGTAAGACTTCAGACAGGAGATGCTGCTAGTCCAAGAGTTCAGCAGCAAAACTAAAGAAATGTCAAACCAAGGATGTGTCCAGAATGATGTACATCATCAGGTCTTTTTTCCAGTTTTGGTGAGCCTGTGCACACTGTAGCCTTAGATTCCTGTTCTCGGCTTAAAGTAGTGAAACGCACTGTGTTCTTCGGCTGTTTGTTCATCTATCATCCACCTAAATCTTCTATGGATTATGCATTGTGAGATGCTTTTCTGCTCACCATGGTTGTAAAGAGTGTTTATTTGAGTTACCTGTCAGCTCGATCCAGTCTGGCCATTTTCCTTTGATCTCTTTCATCAACAAGCCATTTCCATCCACAGAACTGCTGCACAATCTGTGTTTTTTGTTTTGTGGCACCTCTCTGTGTAAACTCTATAGATGGTTGCATGTGAAAATCCCAGGAGATCAGCCATTTCTGAAAATCTGAAACTCTTAAACTAGCCCATCTGGCACCAACAACCATGGCACGGTCAAATTTAGAGCTGACATTTTTTTCCTCCATGTTAATATGTGATGTGATTTTCGCATTGCAATGCTGCCACATGATTGGCCAGTTAGATAATTGTATGAATCAGGTGTATAGGAGGTTTTTAATAAAGTGGGTGCATTTTACAGATGCTATAGAAACTGTTTTAGGGTAAGCATCACTGAAAATAAATTACAGGAAAATAGCATTGGAAAGAGTAGTAATGTGGGTGCCAGTTAACAATAGAACATAACATATGACCTAGCATATGAAATACAGCTGACATAGGATGCAATACAGCTAAGATTGAAGATGTAAATAAAAAAACGAGATCAGAGGAATAGAGTACGGTATGGTTTGTTATGGAGGAATCAGTGTTTATTAAGGAAACACAGCCAGCACTAATGACTTTAGGTTGTTGGAGGTAAAAATCAATTAGATAATAGTTTTGGATTTCAATCAGCTTTCTAAATAGATTTCACACATCCTGTAAAAAATGTTCTGGTTTCTTGTCTAAGCATGTGGTGCACTTCTTCGAGATCCAAATTTTCATTAATAACATGCAAAATGGTTACAATAAAATGTTTAATAAGAAGAAATAGCTCACTATTTGCATGCATGTGAGGATGTTATATTTAGATGAAGATGCCGTTAACTAATTCACACTTTTATTTCTCAATTTCCTACTCATCAATTCTAGTATACTTTAGATGTTATTTTAAACTGCACATGGTGTAGATGCCATAAAGAGGAAGTAGCTGCGGTTGAGGAGAGAGAAAAAGAGAAAGAGTGAGAGAGAAGATGTGATGGTGAACAGGAAGGAAACGTGAGGCTGTGCTGGTTGCTGAGGCAGGGTTAGCAGGGTTAGCTGTGAAGAGGAAGGTCAGAGTGGCTGAGCGGACTGTCACGGCGAGAGAATCCTGCAATCTTATCAGCACCTCGCAGACATGGAGCGGCACTGATCTGCTCGTCCTCTCGGCCAACACTCGCACCCTGCCCCCACCCCCGTGCTCGCCTCCTTTTCCCAACCCTCGCCAGTACCATAGCCACAGCCAGCACAGCCCAATGCTGCTGCTTAACCAGGCCAAGAGAAAGCATTCACTGTAGCATGCAGCCAATGATGGTTTGACCATGAGTGGAATGAACAACTAACAAAAAAAACGAAAAGAACATTTCTGAATCTTGCTGGTCTAATTGTTGTAAAAGATGCCCAATGAAAATCAGTTCAAGGTTCTTTGCTGCATACAGAGGTTCTACGTGGAACTGTCTCAGATAGGAAAACCTTCTGTTGTAAGATTTCTCAGAGATTTGTTAAACAGTCCCAAGAAGGACAACACTTAAAGATTGTAAAGTTGTATACTGTTAACCACTTCTTGCATATCATAACATTCAAGCCATACAATATTTTTATTCCAAGTTTCTTGGCTGTCCAATCCCCACTTAGCAACTGTTGCTATATCTGCCATTGCTTGAATTTCCAGGTTTTTCTGGCGATGTGCCTGGGGAATAAAAGCAACACCTGACACCCCAACAGAGTAGAGGGTGTTGTTTTATCCTATTTCAATTAGCAGAAAATAAAATCAGATTTGAATTCATCTGTGTGGTTCAACAGTTACCCCTCACCACCAGCAGGACATGGACACCTTGATCAAATCCCCCTGTCTGATCATATAAGCAAATCATTTAATGAGTGAATCTGCTAAATAAGAAGACTGTATGAAAATACTCTGTGACCTCAACATCCCAAGGCAGCCAAGGTAAGCCAATTTATTAACCTATTCTATTTGTTGAAGATATTTCAATAATTCATTTACTTACAAACCTGAAGCATATACTGAATTGTTTATTCCTCTTATACCATATCAATTTGACAACTATTGTAATGTTTAATTTATTACTGAATGACACTTTTTGTGTTTTTTTTTTAAATATCCACAAGACAAGTTAGTTCCTGTTATCACTTACCTTATAGCAGCTCTAAACAGTTGTTCCCTCACCAGCCTCTTTCTTGAAATAAATATGACAAAACCAGCTTGTCATTATTACCAGTAAACCTGAATGTCCTCCGTCCTAAAGAATCTCCCTTGTAGGAAAACTTACAGATTGTTACAAAGCACTGGCACTGGAAACTCCTTCCCTAAATGTTATTTCCTCATCTCATTACAAATGATAAATTGATTAAATGATTGATCAAATGACTGCCATTATCTGTATTGTAAAGAACAATAAGAATAAGGAGATTAAAATGTTATCTAGTAGTAAGTGCTTGTAAATATATAGTATTTTTAATCATCATAATACAATAATGAAAGGTGAGGCAATAATAATGATGTGAACAGGGAATGATACAGAAATAAATGAGGCTCTTCTTCATTGCATGGCAAACGAGAGACCAGTCACAACCCAATCACTAAATGTGTTATCTGGTCTTTCCATCGATCTCACACTACCACCCATTTCTGTCCTACGTCCATCATCGTGTTTCAATGCCGCACAGAAGTAGAAAGGACAGAACTCAAGCCTGAACTCCAGCAGCTCTGGGCTATGACCTTGCTCCTCTCCTCAGGCCATAGAGGCAGGAGGAGAACGGCATAGGGAACGGCAAGTCTCCAGTGATGTGGGCAGCAGTAGCAGAAGGCTCAGTGCCTGAGGGTACAGGGCTGAAGCTGAGGCGTGAGGGGGCAAACGCAATGAGCTGCTGCAGGCGGGAAGAGGCTGATGTGTCACTGTCACTGTGGGGCTCTTATCCATGCGACTCTGCTGGATAATGAAAAACACAGAAGTCAGCCGTCCAGCATAGTTGATAAAAGATACTGTTTTGTGAGTTGCAAATTAAATGCACCCCCAATCCTTACTTTATTTATAGTTTTACTATACTTACAGCATTAAAGTCAAGTTTTCAAGTAATTAGGACTTCATAGTCCTAATTAATCATAGTATAATAAAATAAATAATCATAGTCACAAGATTGATGTGTTAACTTTTCTCACAATTCAAACAGCATATATACATTGTATTTGGTAAAGTCATGATTAGCCACTAACATGAGCCTGTAATCCTAGCAACTTGACCTTCTATTGTCCATAAGTTTACGATTTTCTCCGTTTTGGTTATATCCAGGATGAGCCTGATTAACCAGACAGCAGTGTGACTCCCCATGAACCAAAATTCAGACTGCTAACATCCAGGTGGGCTAACAATACGAACAATCCTATCTTCCATACAGAACTAGCATTAGACAGACATTGGCAGTTCAACTATGTATCAGATGCAGCAAAAAGCAAAAACAAAAGTGAGCTGGGACAACAAACTGTAGTTTATATCGCTCTGAGTGCTGTGAAAATGTTTGAAAGCACTCTTGCTAGTTATGGCTAGGTATCAGTGCAGAGAGTGGAGAAGCAAATGTTTTGTTTGATATTCTAGATAGATAAAGAGATACTATTTGATTGGATATGGTTAGATATGGCCAGCCTTCATGTTGTTAGTTAGCTATTCAACTTCACAATATAGTAGCAAGTTAGCTATCATGTACAGCATTGACATCTTAGAGGCTTACAAATATTAAATAAATAGCTAGCTAGTTACTAAATACTGTGTCAGTACTAGTACTTCTGAATCTTGAGCTCATTTGTATTTATTATAAGTTTAAGAATTGAAATGGAATTTATTAATAACAGAATACATTTACAAAATCTTTATTTGTGTATATAAACACTCCTTAAGATAAAGCAGAACACACTATCATGCTTGCATCTCATTTTAAGCGCAGTTCTTAATTTAATCCATAAAAAAATCAGTCTTCCAGATAAACAAAGTCTTCGATTATGTTGCTGCTCCTCCGATGTCCTCAGGAATTCAGAATCACGAGCAATCATGAGACACACCTCTGTTTTACTCAAACTCCAACCAGTGTGCATAAATTCTGAATAAGGCTATAAGTTATTAGTTATGTCTGAGGTCTGAATACAGATTTGCAATTTCACTGTATGTGTGAGTATGAGTATTTTGTAAGTTTATAATGAGCCCTTTATATCTACATAGAAAGCAAGTTCTCTTCCATGGAGCCGCCATGTTGTGTCACTACAGTAGCCCACAACGGACAGCAGCAGAAGGACGACAAATAAGAAGAAAGGAAGACAATGAAGAAGAGAGAAGAGGAATCAGTGTTTGCTGGTGCTGGCTAACAAGTTCAAGGACCCAAATTTTGAAAAGCATGGGCTCATAATTATTCTTTAGCATAGAAAAAGGAAGGAATTGTGAATGTAAATGTAAGTACTTGGAAGTACGCTATGGGCAGCTGACGGCCACCATACATTCTTATTCATGCTTGGAAAGGGAGGGGTAAGAGAGGGGCAGTCAGTTGGTTGAATCCTACATCTTAGACCTTTAAGAAAGTCTACCAAGATTCATTGTAAAAAGTCTTTACATTTTTTTTTTTTTTAAATATTTGTGCATTTAGTATTT
This sequence comes from Notoglanidium macrostoma, assembly GCA_030068235.1. Classification (NCBI taxonomy): domain Eukaryota; kingdom Metazoa; phylum Chordata; class Actinopteri; order Siluriformes; family Auchenoglanididae; genus Notoglanidium; species Notoglanidium macrostoma. The sequence goes on along the minus strand of JAQQZR010000011.1, from coordinate 5,533,360 downwards.
ATAACTGTGCATGTAGAATGGACAAATTTGTTCTGTATAGAGAGTGGTAAGAAGTAAAGCCCCCCCCCAACCTAAAAAAAACAGTGAACAATGGAATGTTTGCAAAAATCCTGACCATCTAATCATCTCAAGACCTATACCTACAGTAAAGCTCATTGCTAGCAGAGTCATGTTGTATGTTTCTTTCTCTTCACCTGGGATCGGGCCATTTGCCAGAATAGATTACAAGATGGATGGTGCAAAACATAGGTGCTTTTGTAAAGAACCTGCAACTCTCAGCTAGGAAGCTGAAAATGGGAAGATGATTCACCTTTCAACATGACACAAGAGTCTACTGCAACCATACAGTGCTGAAGGACAGGAGAAGAATGTCCTTTAGTTGCCTACTTAAAGCCCCCCAAAACCCAATCAAAACTTCTTGGAGTGACTTGAAGAGGGCTGTCCATCAATGCACACTGTGTGGTTTGACTGAGCTCGAACGATCCTGTAACATAAAATGGGCAATTCCTCTCTCTAAGTTGGTAGACATGCATCCAAACAAACCTGAAGAAAAAATGGTTCTAAAAAGTACAAACAGTGCATGCTCTCTTATAGTGATTTTCCATAGCTGTAGTAAATTCAGTATTTTAGATATCCTAACCTTTCTGTGTTATGGTGGGAAACAACATTATATGTTTGTTACCATTTTGTGTTTATCATTTCAGTTGCACGTGTTACCCTATGATTTGCCAGCTGGCTCGTTCAGTAGCTAAAATCACCAACCAGGCGCTAATTTGCTACTAGGGTCACTGACTCATCAAATCAAGTTGAAATATGAGATATGGTGATTTTAACTGACATTACCTTGAAATGTTACTGGATTTTAGTCAGACACAGGGTGTAAAGTGGATAAAATAAGTGCCAATACTCCTTTTTTTGGCATGCTAGTCGATGCGTTACCAGTTTTAGCAAACCATTAAGTAGTTTTAAAGCTCTGAAATGAATAAGACACCAAACAGTCAATGTTTGAAACATAGTGTTTATTGGTTTAAAAAAAAAAAAAAGAAAAGAGAATTAAGGAGACACAAATTATTCAAGTATTCAAAAAATTTTAACTTCCCAAATATTCAAATGTGCCTTCAATGCAGCTAATCCATCTCTGCTTTCATGTCACTGTCTGTTTAAATATATTTGACTCACACTGAGGTGATGTTATGTTGACCTCTGGCTCTGTTATGTTGTCTAAGAAACATTTTTTTTCTCTGGCAGTCAGTATTAATGAGGACAATAATTTAAAATTTAGTTTTAGCCTTCGTTACTGACTGAAATTTGTAGTTACATTTTAGTTTTTGCTTTGTTTTGTTTTAGTCAGTGGAACTCAGTTTAAATTTTAGTCTAATTTTAGCCAGTGTTTTAGTCATAATTTTCTCAGAAACTTTCATTACATTTGTTGAAAAATGTGCCCTGTAGCTTTAAGATTGCCAGAAGTTTTTTTTTTTTTTTGTGACATGACTCTGGTGGTGCTGTTGCTATGCTAAAGTTCTGTAGATTTAGCCATGACGCGGGGAAGCTGGAGCCAATCCCAGCATCTTCGGGCGAGAGGCGGGGTACACCCTGGGCAGGTCGCCAGTCCAC
>JAQQZR010000011.1:5502998-5514596 GCA_030068235.1 Notoglanidium macrostoma | reverse complement strand
CCCGAAGATGCTGGGATTGGCTCCAGCTTCCCCGCGACCCAGATGGATAAAGTGCTATAGATAATGGATGGATGGATTGATAAATAAATAGCAATATGACAAAACAGCTAAATTTGCTGATCAAGCTATGAGAACTGTCTCAGTGATTGTGGCCTAATATTCTAATTAGCACACTTGATTGACACAGCTCTGTTAAAAACTTCCCCCTGCTATGCCACTCAAGCAATACGAAATAGAACGGTGCATCAGAGGGAAATGGAGATCGTTCGATTCTACAAGTCTACTGACTGCCCACTTTACACTTCATTCTTAGTTAGAATTGGTACTTTCATATTGCCTCCTTACAAGACCAAATTTGACCTAAGTGGAAAGTAAACACTGATTGATTTTTGCAAATAAAAAGCAGTGTGAGATGACTTTGAAGAACTTTAGTTGCAGGTTGCAATAAATATGCAGGAAAGTGCAGTGGCATAATTATGAACCAGGGAGCATAAGTGTGTGTGTATGTGCTCACATATCTGCAGCAGCCACCTCCATAATCCCTCTTATCGTAATCCATATCACATGCTAGCGTGTCAGTCAGCTGGCACACCAGTGGCCAGTGCTGTAACAGAAAAACAGGCAAACACACATACACATACACACAGACAGACTGGTGACGAAATAGACAGACATACACAGAGACACACAAATCCCGAGTGGTGAAGCCAAAACACAACCATGCTGATCACTCGTATATGAAATAATCTTATAACTCAGACGCAATATCTTGGACATTGGAAGAGACAACTAATCTAACAGCCTCTCACTGGAAACATTACGCAGGAGACAAAATGATCACACTGGCTCAGAAATGGTTTGTACCCATACTTGGATTCCATCATCAACATAACATTCCTACAATGATTGTATAATAAATTGAGTAAAAAAATATAAATTATTGAACAAAAGTGAAGTTCTTCTAACAAAAATATATAACCGTTTGATATGGAAAAGCTTTCTCTAAGGAGATGGCTAACATTTATGGAAGGAGTCTCCAGTGTCAGAACCACCAGGTGTTTATGCTTTCAGGTTTCTCAGTAGCATAAGCTTTTTTGCAGACAGGTGACAGGTGACAGGTTGATGACTGTTTGTAGCTGCTGTACAGTAATGTAAGTGATAATTAACTTGTCTGGTGGATGTTTCACAACATTCATCTTAACTCTAGACAGTTAAAAAATATGAAGTATGAAATGATTTTCTACCATTCAATAGAAAAAAATATAATCATTGGCAAATGGATGTGTTATTTGAAGTATAAAACACTTTGAGATGGGCTGTTGTAGGAAAATAATCATCATCTGGGTACCTCCATCACACCATCATTGATTATTTATCCTATTACAGTACATAAGGAATAAGAACAATCGGTTGTAGTTATGAAATGAGTCACACAATTGATATATTACACACAAAGCATTATACATTTAAGAAAATAACAAAAAGCTTAAGTCATCAAGAAAACAGATCCTTAATGACCTAATTACATGTTGCTGCATGTTGCTGTATTTCCTTTTGAAACAGGAAATCAGAGTGACGTCAGTTTGAAGTGTTTCACTGTGTCTAAATTTGCGTATTTCTGTTAGTACTCTTCCATGTAGTATGCCGTGCGCACTATGTACTTATTTGCATAGTGTGTGAATTTCGAACAGGGTTGTGTTGTTTCAAATTGAACATGGCACGTTGTGCACTTACCAGAAATGATTATTGCACCATTTGACCACGATTGTAGCATCAACCGCCAAAAAATATCAATTAATTCTCCTTGTTAGTGTGTACAGATTTTTCCTGCAGGATGGAAATTATGACACCATCAGTGCCAACAACATGCCCTCCTCCAACTGACTGAAAATAGGTTGGTGGTCCCTCCCCTTCCATTACATAGCCAAGTTGGTGACCATTGAGGGTGAAAAGTGTCCAACATTGCACACGACATTTTATCCGTTTTAGTACATTGCATGTTGTCATGCTTGTCATTGTGAGAGCACTCAAAATAGCAAGTGTACGTGCAGAAGTATGCAAATTGAGACACACGGTTTGATTTATTTACACAACTGCTGATAGTGTTCAAGAAATGCAACATACCTGCTTCATCTAAACAATCTTGATGGTAGCATAGTAGCATAGTTGGTTAAATACAGGAGAACAGCAAAGAGCCTTTTTTTCAGCTGTGGAGGATTTCTCACCACCATCTTCACCCATGCAGATACACTTTAACTAGGATGATAATAAGTTATCCTAGATGCCGTTTTTTGATGTTAGGGATGGCATGTATGTTTGAGCCGAGATCAACGGTCATTGGTGCTGATGGTGACATAGAACCGCGGTGTTGTGGCTGAATATTACACTTTTTGAAAATCATATTACTTCCTCTCACTGATGGAGAAGCAGCAACGGTGTGTAAAGACGGAATTGCGTTCTTGATTGTTCTGAGGTAGCAAAATATTCCATCTCCAAGCTGCTACAACATTCCTCGAGTATATATCGATGAGCTTGCGCTCTTTTCCAAACTCTTCGAAATGAATAAACTCCACCCATTTCTTCTCGGGAAAGGGAATACTGTCAGGAAAGATGGACGCCAAAAACCTCACAAACGAATCACTTGCTGTTAACAAGCTGCTACTTTACGGCGAGACAGTCTTATTGACCTGGGATATACAGTATACATTCTAGAGAGTATTTAGCTTAGATGATCACAAGACTAGCACAGGATGACTCATCAAAAAAGTTTCATTTTCCAAGAAGTGGAAAACTATACAAAACGAGAATATCTCCAAAACATTGTTTTTCTATATATAGATATACTGTAATATCGTAATGACGTGCGTAATATTAAGGGACAGATGAAAAGCACTCTGAAACACCACTTTTGATTTCAGGGGCATAAGTAATGCTTCTGCTTCTCAGCTGTTTTCAGGAGGCCATTTTGCATGAGTAAGAGTGTGTTGTCCAGCCCTTGCTGCTATATCGGCTCAGATGTTTCCACTTGCACTAGCGCACACCTGGGAGCCACAGCCATGCGTCTGAGCACACGGAAAGAGAGAGAGTGAGTGCGAGAGAAAGACGAGGCGAGATGCAACCCCCCTTCAAGCCTGTGACACATTAATTATTAACAAACTCCGAGTAAACGTGCAAACTCTCCCATGCCCTCTCCTTTACTCTCATCTCTCTGTCTCTCTCTCTCTCTTTCTCTCTCTCTCTCTCTCACACGCCGCTTCATTCCCCTTCACCCATTTCTGCCAACGTCCCACCTTCTCAAACACTTCAACCTCTCTCTCTCTCTCTCTCTCTATCTGTCTTTCCACCTCTCTCATACGCATGCATGCGTAGTCACTCGCTGACAAACACACACATACATGCGCACACACACTCTTTTTCTGAGTTTTCCTTACCACTTTTTTTCCTCTCAGTGAGGTGCTCGTAAAATGCAGTGGAGCATATCGGGAAAAGGGTGGGGGTCTTGGGGGAATTGGGTGACAACAGTGTCAGGCACCAGGCCCCGAGAGAGAGAGAGAGAGAGAGAGAGAGAGAGAGAGAGACAGAGAATGCATGGTGGTGTGGAGTCCATTCCCAGAGGCATGGTGAGAGACAGAGATGGAGAGAAAGAGGAAGAAACTTGGTGACAGTCAAGAGGTTCAGGTATTGAATCTCTGGAGAGAAAACTTAAGAGAGAGAGAGAGAGAGAGAGAGAGAGAGAGAGAGAGAGAGAGAGAGAGAGAGAGAGAGATGGCCACACACACAGAAAAACACCACTAGCTGGATCATTTATTACACCTCACTGGACACAAATCACTGCGGCAGTTTGGCTAAGGCACTGAGATGTATCATTAGTAATACATGCTGATTGCAGTGGCGTTTGTTTGTGCACAAAAATTGTCATGCAAAAAAATATATATATTATTTCACTTAGTAATAGAAACTGGCCTATTGGTTTCCACTAAACATTATCCCTTCGGGATTTAACGGCTTCCAAGAGTCCACTTACTCTTCACACTGGCACATCTATATGACATGAAAATCATATTGTTCATATTGAAAATTTGGGATGAGGTTCAGTTGCTGATTTGTTGGACGATGCTGAATTTTCGTTATTCTCAGAACAAGTTAGAGAGTGTGTGGTGATACGACGTCACAGGCAGACACTGTTATCGCTAGCACAATTACACTGGTGTTTAATAGGGGGGAAAAAATCAATGATCTCAAATATGTGAAAATGGTCAGGTTTTAGTGTTAGGAGAAAGATTTTTTTCACGTACCATGTTCCAGCAACGTTCAATGTCAATGAGAAATCTAATGTGGAAGTAGTTGGGACTGCAGTCAGTGTTTAGGGTGGTATTAGCATGAAAGTTGAAGCCTTGGAGCTTTATGTGCTAGAGCAGCGTGTAAAGTTATGGAGATGCACGCTCAGCATGACGTAAAAAAGGCAACTCAGAATTTCATTCCAAAAATAAAACTTTTCAAGGACACATGATAATGATAAATATTAATACACAAGTCATTCAGTGGGGCTTTTTCCTTTAAAGCCTTTTAAACTGCTAAAATGTTAAAAACTGCTTGGAAAATTACTTAAAGCTGAAAGCTAGCCTGCTAATTCACTGCTAACTAGGGAACAGGTTTCAAAATATATCACAACAACCAAAACTACTTTTTAATCATCATTAACATTAAACATATTATCCAGCTAGTTTTGCACAATTGTTACACTTTTTTTACTTTTACTTTTTATGTTACTATAGGCCCTAGCTTCTACATCACAGCGCTCTAGAGCATAATCTATGAGATTGAGTATACTGTACACTTAATGGGAATGATACCCTATCAGTAATATGTTCTTGATTCTGATTGGTCATTACTGAAAGGTAATTTTCCATAACAGCGACTCTGACAATAATTTAAATGACAGATTTATATTAACACGCTCATTCTACCACATCATCGTTTTTCTGTTAACAGCTCATTCACAGAAAATTGTATAGAAGATGCTGTACATAATCTAATCTAATATATATATTAATTTGTATATTATTTGTATATTTTTGTATATATTAATTTGTATAATTATTTTTAAATTATATGTTAATTTTTTTTTTTTTTTTTTAATATCTGCAATTAAGAAATAAAAATGTATAATGTTGATTTGATGGCGTTTTCTGTGAGATGTTTATTTAACGTTTGTGGAAGGAGTCTCCAATGTCAGTGCTTTGTAACAGTCAAAGGTGACTTTCAGGACTGAAGGCTTTGTGCTTTCTGGTTTATCCTTTTCTCAAGAGACAGGAAAAACGAAAGGCTGGTGTGGGAACGACAGCATATAGCTGCTAAAACGCAAGTGATAACAGGACCTAACCTGTTTTTGTGAGTGTTCCACAATATTAAATGCAAATATAAACTCATTTAAAAAATGACACGTTCTTTAATTAGTATCAAAAATGTTCTAATTCACAAATTGCTGTGGTGTAAAAGGAATATAACACTTGGGTGCTGCATCACACCACCCTGCTGTTTATTATTTTTCTAAAACTCTTTTATTCTGTTAATGAATTCAGAATGTTTTTGAATTAAAGGTTGCTTCAGAGGATTATTTCCTTTCTAGTTTTCTTGCAGATAGTATCACATGCAGGATTTTTCCAGACGTGAATGTGACATTAGAAGTCCATTAGGTCCTGTGACTCACCATTAAATATACAAGTTGCATCATTAGAGACCACCACACTGCTGTGGTACACTCGATTCTTGTTAGAAAACCATCAAACACGTCTAGCTTCAGTCAGGCCACCTGTGAGGACACTTAACATTGTGGCATCACCCCATATGGAAAGAATAAAGCACCCTTAATAAACATTATAAAACAATAGTAATCAGCAATGTTTTTTAGAAGGAGCATCCAGACAGGCAAACACATGCAAAACAGTCTCAAAGAGTTTCTAATACTCAGTGACCTCCTTGGCCTCTTGCTACTTGGACCCAGTCGTGAATCTAGTCTCCATGGACACAGTCTCCATGGGCATGGTCTCTATGGACAAAAATCCCAATGCACTGCTGAATGCGCATGTGTACATAGATCTGTATAGGTGTGCGTGCGTGTGTGTGTGTGTGTGTGTGTGAGTGTGTGTATGTTTGCAGATGACAGGAGGCTCTCAGACTACTGCTGTAAGCACTCAGTGTGTGTACACAGCCTCCAGCTATGACTGAGTGCCATCTACATGCCCTTTGAGTGGACTGTTTTTACTCAGGCAGAGAGCAAGCCACCTAAATAGGGGACACATGGAGGGAAGGACCTGGCATTGGAACAGGAAGTCCAGAGACTGCAGCGATCAGGTCATGGCATCCACGCCCACTGAAGAAGATTGATCAGAAGCTGCTGAGCTGAAGGACAGAACAGAGACATGCGCTGTAAGAACGCTGTGCCCTGGCTTGTGTGTGTGTGTGTGTGTGTGTGTGTGTGTGTGTGTGTGTGTGTGTGTGTGAGAGAGAGAGAGAGAGAGATTGGACAGGAGTTGTTGTGCTGGTGCGACAGCATGGTTCCAGCCATTACCTGAGGGATTCTGGTGATGCGAAGATACCTCAAGCTATTTGTTTCTCACAGGTGTGAAACTCTCCCCTGTCCAGCAAATACACAAACACACATGCACACTCACACACACACACACACACACATTCAGGGACACAGATGCACATCCTAGTCACTGATTGTAAGTAAAGTGCGTGTCGTGGAGGACACTGGCCCTGTCTGTCTGTCTTCACTCACCATGGCAACACTTTCTACTGTGCAGGCCCTGCAGCAAAAACAGCCGTCTGCACGCTGCATGCAAACAAGTCCTGCACACACATATCCTTTGCTAAACATATTGTAGAACTCTGTCTACAACTCAACAGCCTTTAAAAAATAGCATACTTAAGTCAGTTTAGTGTGGTCCGAATTATAAAACAGCCATAAACACTTTGCTGTGTTGCATTAATGGACAAAGATTAAACAGGCCCACTTTTCCCATTATTGCAAAAGTAAGTCGAGCAGCAAAGACATGTTTGGCGCCTGTTCAACAAAGTCGAAAAAGTTAATTTATGTGAGTTTATAACAAGCACCTAGGGTTTAAAGTTTTAAATATGACCCTGATGTGTATCATTTAAAACTGTTTATGCACAAATGGTATTATTTAGCCAGTGTCCTTTGAGCTGAGTCTGTAATGATGTAGACATGCAGTTGGTGGATACAAGCTGCCCCTACTTTACACTAAAGGTGTGTGTGTTTGACTGTTTTTAAATCCCATGGCTCCCAAAGGAATTCTGAGCAATCCCTCCTGCTTTCGTGTTGACTCTTCATCAATCCCACCTGCAGTTATTATTGTTTGCATCTGGCCTCAATAGTTTCTGAAGAACTTAGCTGGTTCTTTTCTCAAAATATAAACAAATTAGTAGTTTAAACCACTATGACCTGGGACCAGGATCAAATCTTTACTGATAATGAATAAACAAAGGCTTTAAATGTGTCACCCAGTGCTGCAGGAGCACACACACACACATACACTCGTGTTAATGAGTATGGCCGTTATTTTGTCCTGCATGCTCAAAAAAAAAAAAAAAAGAATGTAAAAATACCTGCTCTAGTACTTTAGACACTAATCATATTGAGACTGATTGACTACATTTGGAATAGGGAGATAATTATATTAATTACATTGTCAATTTTGTACATTGTCAAGTGTTATTAAACATTTTCTGTCTAATTTGTCTCATGCAGCATCACAGGGAACATAACACGCTCAGAGGACAGTACTATCCACCCTCTTCCACATACAAGAGCTCACAGACAGCCATGATTAGAGAGTATGCCATCCCTCCCACTTAGACCGCATGGCCACTTTTGCTGTCTTGCATTCCTGGCCATGGATAGAAGTGGCATCGTTGGGATTTGAACTTGCGATTTCCTCGCACAACTTGGGAGCCAAACTACCACTTTAATGTACTTTAGCACTTTATGTATATCAAAGGTATGCCATAGTTTTGTTCTGGCATCACAAGTCTTGGAGTAAGCCAGTGTTTGGCCTTTGCCCTTTCTGCTTGGTAGCCATAATGTAATGGGTTAGAACCAGCGAGCTAGTGAGTAGATACTGCTAATGACTAAATTAGGACTAAATGTGATACATTTAGTATTTGTAATAGAAAGATTCAGATTTTACTGGGTCGAACTGCAGTGTAGTTTGGTGAGTTAAAACCGCAGCTGTTGGGGTTGCACAAGTCACTGCAGTCCTAGTGCTGGTCTCAAGCCTGGATAAATTGAGGAGGGTTGCGTCAGGAAGGGCATTCAGTGTAAAACCTGTGCCAAATCGAACATGAGGATGATGACCAATGATCTACTGTGGCAACCCCTAATGTGAGTAGCTGAAGGGAGGATGGATGGTTGTTAGGTTCGTTACTTGTTTTGATAACATCTGCAAACTGATTTACTAGCAGGATCTACAGAGGATTGTGTCATTCAAATGAGCAAAATAGCTCGTCCTGACCATTTCACACCTTAATGAATATGTTCATTGACTCATTTCTGAAAATGTATTGGTAAATGCAGATTATTTTATAACCAGCAGTCTGAAAAGAGCAGTTATTACATTTTTTCATATCTTTGTTTCAATGCAGCAAGGTGCATGGTGATGCCTCACAGCAAAAAAGTTCTGGGTTCTAACCTGGCGGCTAACTGAGGCCTTTCTGTGTGGAGTTTGCATGTCCTCCCCGTGCCTGCGTGGGTTTCCTCTGAGTGCTCTGGTTTCCGCCTAAAGACATACAGATTAGATCAACTGGCTACTCAAATATGCACATTGGTGTGAATGTGAGTGTGAATGGCTGTTCATCTCTGTGTTAGCCCTGCAATAGTTTGGCAACTTGCCCAGGGAGTACCCTGCCTCTCACCTGGAGTCAGCTGGGTATTGGCTCCAGCTTTCCCATGACCCTTAAGACATAAGCGGTGTAGATAATGGATTGATGGATGTATCTGTGTTTCAGTATCTCAAAATAATGCGAAAGGTAATACTACTGCAGTGGAGTTGGTTTTATATTCAATAACCTACACGCATTTCCACCTTCAAGGCCGACTCTGTAAAAACATAAGACACGCTCATGTCTCCACTATTTATGAGTGCTTTGCATTCACACTTTAAACTTTAACCTGCTTTATACATGACACATGACACACACTTGTGTTTCAGTTTTACTCTCCTGGGAGTCTCTGAGATCTGAACTTACCACGGCTATCATGAACAATACACACAAGTTAAAAAAAAAGAAAGAATCTTACTTCCTTCCATATTTTGCACATGACACCATCCATGCAGTTCTTTTTGGAAAATTACCTGCAACAAGGCCACTAACAATTTATAAGACTGCACACACAGATTAGCCTCATTATTTTAGATCTTATAAATCAAGGGCAAATTATATTCTTCAGTGCAAGTTACCAAGTTAGGAGCTCATAGAGATGTAAGAGAGAGTGAGTGTGGTGTGTTTGTGTGTGTCTCTGTGTGTGTGTGTGTGTGTGTGTGTGTGTGTGTGTGTGTGTGTGTGTGTGTGTGTGTGTGTGCGTGTGTGTGAGCATAAGTGTAAGTGGGTCATCTGTTGCACAGAGCAGGTTTCTCACCTGTACACTAGCTTCCTGTCCTCTCCGCTCCTCCACCCCCTCATATGGCCTCTTCCCTCCATTTCCTTCACATCCATCAGCCTTCTGCTCCTCAGCAGTCTTCCCTACCTCACCCTCTTCCTCATCTGTCACTGCCAAACCCACACTAACATGCACATCGCACACAAGCACACATCTATCTATCTATCTATCTATCTATCTATCTATCTATCTATCTATCTATCTATCTATCTATCTATCTATCTATCCATCTGTCTATCTATCACATTATGTATTTTATCACCTTAAAGAGAAAACATGAAGTAAGACCTGACAAACATATATTTACACATATTACATATTAGTTATGTTCTATACAGGAAACATGTTTGCATGGCTTGATGCAAAAAAAGTCCAATTCTCAATGTCATACTCAGGCTTGGGGAGTAATGGAATACATGGAACGGCATTATGAAATTAGGATATAAAAAAAAGGTAACTGTATTCTGTTAAAAAGCCGTACTCTGTACAGTTATACAACGTATAATGTACCAATACATTTAGTAATAACAGGGATAATTTAACAGAATTACACTTTTAAAATAAAATAGAAACAATTAATAAACAAAATAAAAAAAATAGATGATAAAAATAATTGCCAATTAATTTCATTATTAGTTGAACTGTTTTAGGCACACTGATCTGCACTATGTCACTTTATTAAAAAAATAATTGACGGAAATGGCGGAGCAGAAACATCAGTACAAGTATCAGGAGTCAATATTTCTTTTATCTTCATTTTGAATTTGTTTGTTTGAAATTTGAACAAATCATGGTTTGAAATACAGACACAGTAGCAAAAAGCGTGGTAAGTGATTAAAAAAGTGATACGCTGTAAAAGATGTACATAACACCATCACGTTGTGTTATTCTGGGTGTCTCATTTGTTTGACATAAGCACTTGGTAATATTCTCATGCTGTGACAGATTATCTGATAAATGTCACTAATGTTGTAATTAGTCAACTGTTATTTAATTAAGCCTTGTTAAGAAAAAGTTCTGTAGTACTGCTGATTTCCTTTTGCACTCATATATACAGTGCATCCGGAAAGTATTCACAGCGCATCACTTTTTCCACATTTTGTTATGTTACAGCCTTATTCCAAAATGGATTAAATTCATTTTTTTCCTCAGAATTCTACACACAACACCCCATAATGACAACATGAAAAAAGTTTACTTGAGTTTTTTGCAAGTTTATAAAAAAAAAAACCTGAGAAAGAACATGGACATAAGTATTCACAGCTTTTGCCATGAAACTCAAAATTGAGCTCCGGTGCATGCTGTTTCCACCGATCATCCTTGAGATGTTTCTGCAGCTTAATTGGAGTCCACCTGTGGTAAATTTAGTTGATTGGACATGATTTGGAAAGGCACACACCTGTCTATATAAGGTCCCACAGTTGACAGTGCAGTGAAAATCAAGCATGAAGTCAAAGGAAGTATCTGTAGACCTCCGAGACCGGATTGTCTCGAGACACAAATCTGGGGAAGGTTACATAAAAATATCTGCTGCTTTGAAGGTTCCAATGAGCACAGTGGCCTCCATCATCCGTAAGTGGAAGAAGTATGAAACCACCAGGACTCTTCCTAGAGCTGTCCGGTCATCTAAACTGAGCGATCGGGGGAGAAGGGCCTTAGTCAGGGAGGTGACCAAGAACCCGATGGTCACTCTATCAGAGCTCCACAGGTCCTCTGTGGAGAGAGGAGAACTTTCCAGAAGGACAACCATCTCTGCAGCAATCCACCAATCAGGCCAGTATGGTAGAGTGGCCAGACGGAAGCCACTCCACAGTAAAAGGCACATGGCAGCCCGCCTGAAGTTTGCCAAAAGGCACCTGAAGGACTCTCAGACCATGAGAAACAAAATTCTCTGGTCTGATGAGACAAAGATTGAA
>JAQQZR010000011.1:5434270-5492627 GCA_030068235.1 Notoglanidium macrostoma | reverse complement strand
ATTGGGCTCAAATTGTGAAAGAGTGGTTCAGGGAGCATGAGACATCATTTTCACACATGGATTGGCCACCACAGAGTTCAGACCTTAACCCCATGGAGAATCTTTGGGATGTGCTGGAGAAGAATTTGCGCAGCGGTCCGACTATCCCTTCATCTCTACAAGATCTTGGCGAAAAATTAATGCAACTCTGGAGGGAAATAAATGTTGTGACATTGCAGAAGCTCATCGAAGCGATGCCACAGCAAATGCGTGCCGTAATCAAAGATAAAGGCGATCCAATAAAATATTAGTGTGTGACTTTTTTTGTACAGGCAGAGTAGCTAATATGAAAATGTGCATGTGCAATAAATAAATAAATAAATAAAAATACATCATAGGGCTGTAAATGCTGCAACTCAGAATTGGGAAACTGGAAACTGGAATTACATCATTTTTAACTTAAGAAAAAATGAGCAAAACTAGCAGTTTTTTGTTAGCAACACGCTAACTGTTAGTAAAATGAATGTATTACCCCTTCAAACCAGTGAACTGCATGATTAATGTTATAGATTTAACTAATTACTGTGACTGTATGTTTATTGAGCCAACGCAAACCCTACTTGCATATAAAAGTAGAGAAGCTGTACTTTACAGTGTGACGAGCCATCTTGATTTGACGTCACATGCTGAACTTGAAACTGATGACGCCTTCTTAACTTCTCAGATTGGAATTCCAGTTAGATGTAGTCGTTTTCTTTGCTCTTTCCTAGTTAGAATTTAGAAACACAGAGTTTAATGAGTTTGGTTGAACACAGCATAAAATTGTAGCCATCTTGAAGCCACATCAGCTTTTTTCTTTAGTGTATGCTGTAGGGAGGAGGCCCAGGTAGGAAGGCTGTTTGAACATTTTGAATGCATAATTGTGTTTATTGTATATTTACTTTTTTAAATACTGATTTATTCTGCTATGTTTTGTTGCTTAATGTGTGATGATTTAGACATGTAGTCTGCATAATGTGCAACATTAGCAGCATCCCAGTTGGACCTGGATAAGATATGCTAGGTACACATTTGATGTAAAAATAAATAAATCAACAAATAAATAAAAACTAAATAAAACAAAAGGATCTACATTTTATTTTAGGCTGAACTATTGCTTCAAATTGCTATGCATAATTAAGTTAATAGCCAGCTGTCGAAAAATAAAAGAACATATCTGTTGTGGACTTTACAAGCACTATACAAAGAAAACTGAATTGAACAGAATTGCATGCAGGGTGACTTCCTGCCTCACAGCCCAGTGGTCCCAGGATATTTAGCATCCCTGACCAGGATGAAGTGGTCTGAAAGTATAAGTGTACACCAGCTGGTCTGTCGAAGTGTTATCACTTAGCATATTTATACACTTGAATTCATACTGTAAGAAGCAAAAGTTGACTCATATCTATTTCATAATACAACTAGCATGATTTTGGTGACTAAACTAAAAGTAAATGAACCAGGTTCCCATGTGGTACTATACTACAGCGTTCACACTATTGTTAAGACATTGTGAGTTCAAATCCACAGCCATCAGTCTCCAGGAGACCAAGAGGAGGTATTTGGTCCTGGTCTCTGGATGGGAATGATGACATTGCTCTCTTCCCTGTCGATCTGAACAACAATAACCAGTTGGTAGAGTCTGTGTGCTCATATACATACAAAGAAGGTACATTCAGCTGCAATTTAATGCTGCAAAAGCAGCAGGTTGATAAGTTGTAGTTCCTGGCTTTAAGTATAACAGCTGTATTGTAGTTAAGTGTGTATCTGATATGGGTACGGTCTCCCAAAATGCTGTTCTAAGTAAGACAGACTGCTAAGGGAAATAAAGTATTCCGTTGCCATGCTGTTTTCATAATCAGTGATCTGAAACACCTTCCTGACGTCAGTTTTTGGAGCAGGCTGTTTGCAGGATGAGAGATGTCAGCAATGATTTTTTTCTGTTTGCCTTCGAATTCCGGAGACACACAGGTCATGTAGTGAAGGCAGATCACAGCCAATGATGTTCTTAGCCATCTTAGCCATCTTGACAGTGCGTTGTAATTTGCTTATTTCCTGTGGGGAAGCCGCACCGAACCAGATGGTAATGGCTGAAATAAGGATGCTGTCAATGGTGGCAGTGTAGAATTGCCCCAGTATGGCCTGGAGTAGATAGAACATTGCCAGCTGTTCTTTGCTGATCCTCCTTATTAATGGAAGACTTGAGGTCCTGTGTGATTGTGGTCCCCAGAAATATGATGACATAACAGAGCTGATTGTGGAATTGTTAAGAATGAGTGGTGGGAATGGACAAGTCAGTTTGCATTTCTTTGGTTAAATGTGTCTCAGGTTCTCAAGTTGAGATCTGGTGTACGATAGGTGGGAACTAACAGGCTGACAATTATTAAACATTATGTAAAAAAGGGATCAAAATAAATAAAATAACGAAACATCTAACCACAAAAAGATTACAGTGATGTAATGATGTTTGGGTGAGTCCTGAACTGGTGTTTCTGGGATATGTTAATGCAGATCACATTGCTTTGGGCAGTGATTACTCTGGGATTGGCCATGAGTTCAAATCCCAAGACTTTCAGAAGCCTGTTTTTTTCCTTCATCAAGCCCAGTAACCCTCATATCAACTCAGCTGTATACTTTAATTGTATTGTGGCTTAATTTGAAGCTTTGGAGAAAAGCATATAATCTGATATACTGTATGCCTTTGCACCTTTGCATAATAACTTACTGAATTACTTTGTTTTATTTAATTAATATTATTACATCGGTAAGTTATGTTTCGATGTGTACAGATAAAATTACGTCAAAAATAGACATTATAGGCAGTCAATTGCATCTCTGAGTTCACCCTTAAATCACTAGATTAACTAAACACAATGTCCAGTAGTAACTTGTTAACATTGTTATTGATGAATCAACTAGCTTATAATTACATAAACGTATTTTTCGGTCAATAGCTGAGTAATGCTAATAACTGCTATATCTGTGTAACCTACACAATCTATATATTCTATTCATCATTTTATGTTGCTGATCCTTGTTTGTTGATTATTAACATAATCTCAGGAGGTTACTGGCTGCTAACAAAACCAAACAGTTTACAAAAAACAAAGTTGTTCTTTAGTAAATTAAAAAATTGCTGACAAATTACTGTGGTATAAAAGCAATTAAACACTTCAGAATGTGCTGTTATTAGAAAATAATCAATTTCTGGGTAGTATTCCTCCTCTTCACATCAGGCTGTACCCCAACACAACCCAGCGTTGATTATTTACCTATAACAGTATGCCCATCATGTTTTATTCCATATATATTAGTTAAAATGGTCATGGCCCCAGTTTACCTGTAATGAATTTAACTAACTATAGTTTCAGAAACTTTATTGCCTAAAGAATTTAGACAGCTGGTAAGGTTTGTTGTGAGCTACATTTCCTTAATTCTCCACAGAATACATTTTACACTTGTACATTCATTGTATATGATCAAACATCTGCACAGTTTGTGCTTTAAGGGGCCGGCTCACCCTTCCCAGAATCCCCTGCGCCAAGTAGGGAGTCACCATTTTCTATGCTTAAGCTGCAACAACCCTGCAACATCTTAGGCCATGGATCTTAAATTGTAATGTTAAATTGATGACATTTTTTCAAAGTACCTGTATTTGTATACTGTATCCATTTCATTTTTGTATGCTTATTTCTGATATAATGGACCTGAACCGGTCTCGGCCGTCTCCTGGGATGAAAAGATAAGTCATATCTTGTTCAAAGCTTCCACATATGACATGTTAATGAAGAAAAAGTTTCAGATGGATTTCAAATGGATCACTAACAGTGAATTTGCTGACGTTTTACAGAGTAACAGATAGCAGAGTAATGGTCATGGGTTTTCAAAACAAAAACAATATTGGATTCTGGGAAGGGAAGTGAAATGCAGCACGTGTTCACATTGTCATTGTTTCTTTATACCTTTAAGATAGACATAATAATAGATACAAATAATAGATACAAAGAAGTCCATATAATAGATGGCCTGTACAAAGCTTATTATCCCACATGGTAGTTAAATGTTAATATTAAAAAGTGAGAGAAGTCAGTGCCTGACCGTGGGCAACATATCTGCTCATGTCTCCGTGCTTGTGTGTGTGAGTCAGGGCATGTCTGCGTGTGCTCATGCAGCGTGCTTCCTGACGCACTGAGCCAGCGGAGATAATAGTGAGATGAAAGAGGGAGCGAGTGAGTAACAGCAAAGGAAGAGAGAAGGGAAAAGAAGGAAGGGGGAATTTGGGGAAGGAGGGGGAAGTCAGGTCTTAGGGGCACCGGCGTGTCGCAGATCCAATTACCGGCCCCCACACTGAGGCCTTTGTGCGTGCGTCCTCGCTGATAAATGGAGCCGCAAGCCAGGTTTCTGGCCCGAACGAGTCGTGCTCTATACCATCCCCACTGCACAGCCCCCTATAGCACTATAATATATGGCACAACACTATCTCGTGCAGTGGCGTGCTCTCCAAGTGAGGAGTGAACTTTCTAAGGAGGTACCTCAGTGGATGTAGGACTACAACCTGAGGCGTCCATCCAAGAATAGCTTGCTTGCTAATTAAACAAACAGCACAGCATGTGGACTGACACATTAAGGCCCAACATAAGTCCCCCTGACTTATTTATTTATGACATTTATCCCCCCAATATAGCCAGTTTGTTTACAAGTTTTGGTGATATGTTTGGTGCTATAAGAGGGCTTTAAACTCTTCATGATGCATATACTGTACATGATGTTACACTCACAACATTATGTGAGCAGAAATGTAAGGTAAAAAGTACTTAATAAGGAGTTATATGATACAGAATAGCCTTTTCCCCCTCATTGGAGCAAAACTGAAAAGAAATACACATAAAACATTGTCTGCTAGTTAGTAATAGCTAATTGTTAACTTAGCAGAGTACGGTGATCTAGCATGCTTTTCTGTATAACATGCAATTTAAAGATTCCAGTCTTTGAATGTAAGCAGTGTATGTCCCTGCTAATATTTCAATCATCTTATTTGCTCAACGAATTAAATGATCATATTCTCTCACCATCTTTGATTTTTTTTTCATTTTTTTGGCTATTTATTGCCTCATTCATCCATTAATTCATCTTCAGTCACTTCAGTTGTCTTGGTCAAGGTTGCAATAGATCCACAACCTATCCCGGGAATTCTAAGCACGAGGCAAAAATACACCTTGGATGGGAGGCCATATGGCAAATATGACTGTTCAAACAACCTCGTTCACACCTGGGGCAATTTGGAATTGCCGATCCACTTTTTGGGAGGTGGGAGGAAACTGGAGAACCACAGAGAGCATGCAAAACTCCACACAGATAGTAACAAGAGCTCAGGATCAAACTCTGGAGCAGCCCTCTGCACTACTCTGCCATCATTTTTGAGGCTGTTATCCATCTAAATGCTACCACATTTACATATCTCCTAAAAATTGCACCCTGGTTTTGATCAAACAGCTGTAATATATGCACACACTACAACAAAAAAGACTGTTTTTCATAGCTGTAGGTGTCATGAGTTAAATTTAACTTGTAACCATTTATATTTTAATAGGCATGGTACCAAACTACAGTGTTTGATTCATCCATGTTCTCATGTTCAAGCTCCCTGCTCTTGATATAGAGAAAAATCCAAATGAAGACTTCCTGCTGATTTCATCACACTCACCATACTTTTGCCAAGTTTGTCATTTGTATTTCCTACTTTCACTGTTACAGCTAATGAAGCGCTAACATCGACACTGTTAAATTAAATGTTTGCCTCCTGTTGTGGTCAGTGCTGTTGTGTAGCATGTCACATTAGTATTTAAATGTATCATGGACCACAATTTGACCTGACGCACAATAGTAGAGCATATCGAGGGGAGCTGTATCTCCTTCTGTGTGTACAGATTGTAATGCCGAGGATGGTTGTGTCAGCTAGGCATGACACGCACTTGTTCCCTGTGTGAGCCCATTGACTCAGAACGCCCTTTGTCCTTGGCTCTCCTTGATAAGCGCCTCTTCCCTCCCTTCCTCCATGTCTCCTACCCACAACTCTGACTTGCTGGTGGCATCTCTTAGCAACAGTGCCCTTGGTCCCAGTGGCGACGCCAGTCCCTGAGTGCCACCACCAGCTCCCACTGAGCCCCATCACTTGGCAACAGGACTGAGCCTCATACACCAGAGGCCTCTTGTCGCTTGGCAACTACGTATACTGTGGTAATCATAGCCCACAGTGAATGCTGCTGTGGAACATGGTGTAGCTTCAGGTAGTAACTCCACCCACCCATAAGAGAAATGCTCCTGCTTTTTGGAAGTCATGAACTCAGTAAGGCTGTTTTCTCACCACGTTAAGCAGGACCTAATGCAAAAAGTGGAGTCCAATCTCATTCCACTTGCATCTTTGGAGGTCTTCATATCCACTTCCATCTTGGGAGGCCAGTTTCACATCACTTCTTTCTCCAGTTCTGTCCCTGGAGACCTCCAGAGGTCAATTTCTCTCCACGTGCGTTTCCACATCTGGAGGCCCAGTCTATCTCCATATACATTTTCATTGTAGGAGGCCCAATTCTCTCCACCTGCATTTCCATCTAAATAAGCACAGGCTCTCCGTATCCACCTTCAGCTTGTCTCACTCTCCAGCTAGACTCAGTCTCATCTCCTTCATGAACTCTATTCCTTAATTCTGGGTTCTCTCTACCTCCACTGCGAGAAGCCATTTTCTATCCACCACCCAAGGCTAGTTTCTCTCTACTGCTATTTGTAGGATCCCATTCTTTTCAGCCTCTGGAACTAAAGTCTGTCTTCACATCTAGAGTCCAGTCATTCTTCATCTCAAACACCACCTCAAGCCGAGTGCCACTCCACCCCCACCTCTGGAGGCCAGTCTCTCTCCACCTCCAACCAAGTCAGACGTCATCTTCCATGCATGGCTCCACTAACCCCCATAGCAATCTGTTTCCTAGCAACGCTGACTGCGTTCTCCCCGGGAGGGATCCGGAAGTCCACATTCTCACACGGCGCCGTTCTTGGAGTGCATGTCAATGCCTCCCTCTCCCCCTACCCCTCCTTTCCTCCCTCTCTCTCTCACTCTCTGGTCTCCTCCAACAGGCTCCCACGCAAGGATTTGGAACAGCTCTCACACGCAGTGCCTGAGCGGAAAATAACAAGGCCACAAAAATCTCCCACTTTTGCGGAGCCGTCTTTCTTGCGTGGCTGAGCATGTCTCTCTCTCTCTGTCTGTGTGTGTGTTATGAAGGACGGCCTAATGACCTCCGACCATTCTGCCTTTTCCAGTGAAAATCCATAAATCCATGTGCTCTGAACCTAGCTATAACCCAAGATTGTCTTGAAAAATGTTGTCCACTTTCGTTGCTCCTTAATGCCTCAAGAACTGGGAGCTCATTTTCCTCTTTCCCTCTTCAGCTCTCAAGTGACAAGACTTCTCACAAATTCAATGTCACTGTCATGGTTTCGCCTTCCTCCGAGGGTGAGATCGTCATGCACAGAATCACTGTGCTTCCTGCTGACCCAGTCTGACCTTACTGAGCGCTGGAATATCTGCTGCTCTTATCACTTTAATGGGCTTAAACTCAGTTGGAGAACTTTGACAATTAGTGTAAACAAACCCAAACTGCTGCTGCCTCTGGAGTGTTGGCTAGCTCATTAAGGCTCATATGGCACTTCTCTCCATTTTGGTGAGTGTGAAAGTCCCCCCAGCCCTCCCTGTTCCTCTACTCTATTCCCTGAGCTGTGTAACAGCGTCAGTGAGAAGCTCTAGCCCACCTTGGGCACATGTGAGAGGCTCGGTGAAATCCTAATCCCTTGAGCAGGGTGAAGCGCAGGCCCGGCTTGCCTGACCCCTCTGGTTACCATGGATACAGCGCACTATAAATAAAACAGAGGGCTTTTTTAAGCAGTTTGGCAGGGCTGGGCGGCCTGCTCACTGGTGGGGTTTATTTTCTCCCCCCCCCACTCTCTCTCTCTCTCTCTCTCTCTCTCTCTCGCTCTCTCTCTGTTATCTTCAGTCTATTAACTACATCTCAGCACTATATTTTTGCCACTGTAACTGACCTCCACCAATTTTGCCATCGTTTTTGAATGTCCAAAATCTTGATCAGTAATTATTAAATAACATTGCTTAATTGTTTTTTGTTTTTTTTACTTTTTTTTACTAAGTGCAGAGAAAAGACCTGCTGGAAGAACAAAGAGAGATAAAGAGAGAGAGAGATGAGAAAAGTAGAGAGAGGAAAAGTGTGAGAGGGACCGTGAACAAAGAGCAGCTTCTTGGATTGGCCCTCACTCACAGAGGAAGCCAAGTTGTTTTGTGGACGCTGTTTTTGGGAGCGTTTAAATCTGTCGAGTGTAAACAGACGGAGCTGTCCTAACGGAGGCCCGTTAAAGAAAAGAGAAAAAAAACGGCAGGCCCATTTTCTTCAAAGTGGCGGCGGAGAGGCGTTGAGAGAGGAGGGAGGCTGCGTGTTTGTGCACTGAATCAGGGCTGCGCTGCAGATTTTTGTCTGGCGAGGCGAATCTCTGGAGGCTAGAAAATAATTTGGTCACGGCTGTGGGAGGTTGCTGGGGTGGGGGGGTTGGTGGAGGAGGCAGGGTTTCGGGCGTCTCACGGCGGTGAGAACACGCTTGACACTTCATTCCTTTCCAGTTAATGCGGCACGGACTGAGGGCAGTTAACTCTCCACCTTCCTGGAAGCCTGAGACTCAGGGCTTGGTCTTTATGCCTGGTCTTAGCAGAGGACCAGGTAACTTCTTCACTGCTGGGATATACAAAGACTTGTTGAAGAGTCTGAAAAACACACTGGCCTAGAAAATAAATGTATTTATTATTGTGGGGAGAAGACATCGTCCGGTTAAAGTGAATGAAAAGAAAGACATCAGGCATACAACAACTTTTAAATGGTAGTTCAAAGCAGATGTTTGAATTAGTAGAGCTTATTAATGAGTGGTAATAGTAATTTGAAAAAAACTGAGCTTTAAACTATGGCAGCTGCAGAACTGGTCAAGTCTGGACTAGCCTAACGAAAACATGATTAATGGTTTGTTTAGGGCTTTTGAACTACTTGTGTTGACCGTGCACCAGTCATGTGGGACTTTCCTCCCAAGATCAAGCAGAAAGTCAGTGTCCATTGACCATGTCCAAGCAGCGTGACCACTTACGTTCTGCCTCTCATGTGACTCGGCTGAGACGGAGCCTGTGGCGAGAACAAAGGCACAATGGCTTGCTCTACTTTCCCAACCCAACCATGCCGCTCCTGCTGCAGGTGGACACACTGGCATGCATAGCAGCCATCAACCCAGATTTTTGGTGTGTGGATCAATGAAGACGCACTTGTGTGTGCGTGTCTGTGTGTATTTGGCTGGTGAGCAGGGAGTTAATGCGGCAGGTCTGTGGCAGCCATCCTGCCCCTCAGCCAGATTAATCATGCAGGAGAGACGCAGCAGGCCTCGTTCTTTCCGCCTGGGGGCCGAGCCGGGCCCGCATGCTTCCCCTATCACATGGCCCAGGCCTTCTCTTTTCTCTTTCCTCTATCCAGGGAGGAGAATAAGAGCAACAGCCCCCAGAACGCCAGGCATTTCTTCCTTTCCTCTCTTCCCCTATTTCTGTTGTCCCTTTTTTCCTCCATCTGTGGGCGTCAGGAGATAGAGGCAGGCAGAGAAAAACAGAGGCGTCCATCTCCCATGCGTGCCGACAACAACAACAGCCCCTTTTTATCTCTCATCGGACGGCACGGTCGGCGATAGCCAGGCTGAGAGGAGGAGGAGGAGGAGGAGTAAGGGAGGGGGGGGATGAAGGGGGCTGCCAACGGCCTCCCGTACTCTTCTGGAAACAGCTCGCCAACGTCTCCGTGCGTCAGAGAACAGCCGCTGTCATTGTTGCTCTCCCAAGCACGGGACTCAGATCCAACTCTCATTCAAGCGTGCATGTGCGTGTGTGTGTGGAATGATGGTGAACTGAAGGATGGTTCTGATGATCGGGGAGTTGTCACATTTTACTTTAGTCCGCTAAACCTCGTGAATCTTGCATTTCTCAGCAACATGAGTACATGTAGTGTGAGCAGGTTCATACCCGGTAACAATCAGTCCTTTTGCATAAACAATACACAGATGACTAATTACAGATGAATAATCAGATAAACAAGCTTAATCATGAACAACGAGAGGTAATGCTAATGATGCTGAGATCAGTTGTAATTAATGTTACTGATCTAAACATTGAAAATAATCACACTATAAACATTTGACATCATATGCTCACATTTTAACTCCTGTTAAATGAAACTCCGGTATAAGATTTGCATTTAATATAAGTACTGCAACTGTTTACATGGGGAACTTTTGACATTTTCTACTATACATAGTTACCTGAAATATGTTTGTCTATTAAAGACTGGTCACCACCAAAAATTGAAAAAGGGAGAACATTGC
This sequence comes from Notoglanidium macrostoma, assembly GCA_030068235.1. Taxonomy (NCBI): domain Eukaryota; kingdom Metazoa; phylum Chordata; class Actinopteri; order Siluriformes; family Auchenoglanididae; genus Notoglanidium; species Notoglanidium macrostoma. The sequence goes on along the minus strand of JAQQZR010000011.1, from coordinate 5,482,148 downwards.
ATCTAGAGATTTCATCCCAGCTATGAGGAAGGAGAATCATGGATAATTTGACAGCCGGTATCTGACTACAAACTGAATTGATTAGCCATATACCTGTTTCTCTACATTAGTGAGCTGTCTAACAACTTGATCAATGCGTGGCATTTACTGTGTGAGGAAATCACACTTCGCTAGCAAGACGTAAGACATCTTTATGCAAACTGACAGTTTTTACTACCGCATTTTAAACTGGCTCCTTACCAACATGATCTTTGCAGAACAACCTAGGTAAGGTTAAAAAGTAAGTGAAATATTTCTACCTTGTTTTGGTGTAATATATTTATGTTTTCTTAAAGTCAAGCTTTAACAGTGTGCTATAGGTAGAAAAGTAATTTTTTCATCTGCTTGCCAGAATTCAGCCATAGCGACGTCCGGTGGGTTTTCCCAGACCACCACACGTTATATAGTATAATGTAATACAGTATTCTGTTTCTCAGCCTCAGCTTTTTGACAGAATTAACTTTTTTACATGCAGCAATGTCCAGAGACCTCAAACACCCAGCATGTTTTATGCAAATATGTCAGGGAACCTTTGGAAATCCCTATGCAATCACTCAGACCTGACTGCTAGCAACTGATGTATAGTGTATTAGGTCGCTTTAGTCATGCAACAAGATAACTTTTGTCTGTATTAAAGCCATAAAAATTGTAGAATGCATTCCCAGTAGGAAAAATCTAAAGAGGCAAAGGCTAAAGGTGTTTGTCACCATTCAGCTTTCTAATAAATAGTTAGCAAAAATAACATAATAATGTTAGCAACATAATAATGACACCAGCAATCTTAGAATGCATTTCATTTTGAATTTCAGTCCTTCTTGTTTAATTGCTCTTCTCTATAGTGGAGGTCCCCTTTTGTATACTCAAATTTAGGTTCAAGCATGTATGTCCTGCATATTGCTGTTCATTGGTAAATAAAGGCACCCTCATCTGATTAGTTATGTTTGTCGCTTGGGTAATACATATTCTTTATACAGTATAACATTAAGTCATATTAATGTCATGCTATATTTTGCTTCCTAGCATTGGCTAATTGATTCCCATCTACATTAGCTTGTGAGCAAACTAGTGAAAAAAAGCATATAATGTGACTGTAGTCTTGCAAAACCTATTTCCTCTGCATCATTGGGAGGGATTGTTGCACAGTGTTCAAAAATCTTGTCTTAGATACTACAGCTGTAGGAGCAGTCACAGATCATGACCACAGATTTTGTTGGGGAAGAACAACATTAATAATAATATGCAATTAAATCAACAGGCTATTACATTTGGCTTACTGATTGCCATAGGCTATTATCTAGTGTATTTTTTTTTACAGTATCAATAGGAAGTTGAGAGCCAACAGGGCAAGAATAAATCTGAGCAAACTCACAGTGCACCAATTTTCAGCAAGAGAATAGAAAGATAGCACAGACAAATAACTTAATAAAAAGTCAAACAATACAGTTTACTTAGTTGATCAAACTGAACCTATCTGACATTCCACTGCCAACCTACTGTTTAATTTGCCTCATTTGTAAAGAAATTTAGCTTGTCGACCTTTCGATCATGGCTCTAATGAAATTAAACATCATTTTATTAGTGCAGTTATAATGGTTTCCTGTAGCTGATAATTGCACTCCAAAGACACATTAACAACCTAAGTAATTATATACTTAGCTAGATAAAACTTGCTAATCACATCCTTTTTAATTAGGGAAAGCACTGAAAACTATGGACTAAAAAGATGGAAGTAGTCATTTTGTTAACTTGTGTTTAAATACATTTATTAAAAAGAAATTCAACTGTGTTTGATAAAGCAGGTGTAGTTCTTGTTGTCATAGTATGTAAGACAAACACAGAAGAGGTAATATCATTTAGTGTTTGCCCCTCCTCCACTCATAAAATATGTTCATAGAGTGATTGTGGGGTAGCGTAATATCTGCCCCAGTGGGCCTCTGTTAGTTCTTGTTGTAGTTCCCATTTCTGCTCACTAGGTGGAAAATTATTGGAAAATTACTTCTATCTGGCAAAAAGCAACATTTAAAAAAGTCACTAAAAGAGGTAATTAGTACATTAATTGTTGTTAATGATGACTTTATGAAGATTAGCATTTGTTGAAAAGCTGCTCTGCAGTATATGTTTGGGCTCTGCTCCACTTGCCACTATGGTTAGTTGTGTAGGAGGCAAGTAATCCTACAGATATGTCAATGCTATTTATTTACATTTTTATTTAATTGTTTATTTATTTACTTATTTACTTGCTTCATTTTACTTTGGTTGGAGTATGTTAAGTGTGCTATGAGCAAACATATATTTATATTAATCATCAGTACCTCAGAAATAATGTTTCGCTGCCAATGTAACCGATAGTCTTGTCTATGATTTCTCACTCTCTTTCTTTCTTTCCATGTATTTTTGAGTACAGCAAGCAGGGGGCAACCAAGAGGACAGACAACTTAAGCAAAGGTTTGCTCATGGGTTTAATGATCCCTACTATCATTTTTATGGAATAGTTCAAAGAAAAAAGACACTAACCGGATTTGGTAGCTCAGACAATGCGCAGAAATGGAGAGATTTCCTTTAATATGAATATAAAGTGAATCACAAATTACTCCCATACACCCACATGCACAATAACTCACTCTCACACTCTCTCTCTCTCTCTCTCTCTCTCTCTCTCTCGCTTTCACTCACTCACACATACACACAAATATTTGTTATACTGTCTTTGTGAGGACCGTCTCATAATTGTTAATGTAGCTAATTAATGTTATGCCTAATACTAAATCTAACCTTAACCTCGGTAACCAAAAGGAAATCTTATGCTGCTTTTATGTTATATTATGTTTGTTTGTTTGCTTGTTTCTTAAAACAAATTTTCCTCTCAGGGACCAGCTAAATGTCCCACACTGTCAATACTGTCAGATGGTCCTATCCGTGCATCCGTATTCGGACTTTTGCTCAACACTAAGATATATATATAAAAAAAAAACATGCCCACACACACTCACCAAATTTACCAGTCCAGTATTAAAAAAAAAAAACCCACCTCAGTTGCCTTGAAGGATTCTGATCGTTTTATTGCTGAACTGTGAGCATTGCTCACAGAGACAATATCTAACACTCATCCTCACATAAAATCACTCAAGTCATCAATCCATACAGAGAAACAATAAGCAACAACCCTCTCAATGGTGCAAACGTAACACAGCAGAAAAACAAGTGCAATCAAATATTATACTCCCACAGTAAACTAGTAATGGTGGGAGAACATATCAAAGATGGCTGACATCTGAATGCCGAATAATTCGATTATAAAAGCTAGAAGAAAAGGAGCTTGGCTTGCCATATGTAGGTAGAAGTTAACTTTGCACACACAGACTGGATTGCATAGAACAAAAGAGAATCAGGCACAATACAATACAGCTCTTGCACTCTTTATATTAAACAATAGAAAAACAATTGGCGTCATACAATAAATGATTATCAAAACTTTGACCTCAGAAGATCTTCATGGTATAAAGTACCACCGTGCTAATAAAAAACAAAAAAGAAATACAGTTAAGACCAGCATGTTGGTCCAAACGGGGCATCAACTGGCATGGTCATTAAAGATTATTGATTCTATGATTTCTTTGGACCAGCATGGAATTCATGCTATAAACCGAGCAAGCAGTAAATCTTAATGACCATGCTGGTTGACTACCAAAATGCTGGTAAGCTGGTCTTGTTGGTGCAATTAGCATGGTCTTGCAAATTATGGTGGTCATACTAGTGACCTGCTAATATACTGTATATATACTGCATATATAAGGGAGAGCCTGGACAACTGTACCAAAGTGTAGCATGCTTGTTTCCTCTAAGTACACACATGCATCAGTGACTTCATTACATGCATATAAAATTACATCACTACTCTTCATCGCATGTTCCTTTTGAAAAAAGAAAAACAGTGGCATTCTTCCAGTCTTGCTGGAGATATTTGTGAAAAGCCTGATAAACTGGAAGTAGTGCAAAAGCGGAAATCTATGCTGTTGTGTACACTTTGCTGTGCTTTAATTGTTTGCATAGTTTTATTTTGTACATAATCCTTCTTTTTGCAGGATTGTGAGAAATCATGGGTGGGACTTGCAGTACAATTGTAATTACAATTAAACGTGTTCATCGGAATAAATTGTGATTGATGCAGAGAGCATAAAGATGTCAAATCATTAAATTATGGTTAAAAACTTGTAACGATACTGGAGAAATCATGGGTACTATCATTTAACAAAAAAATTGATGGGGAAAAAAAGGAAAACAAACAAAACTAAAATAGGATAATGTCTTTTTGAGCTCTGCGTCATCAATCAAACGCGGCATGTCTTGAAATGGGTGATTGTTCTGCATGCACTTCTGTGTGCAATGGACATCTTTTGTAATGACTTAATATTGCCCACACTGTATCAGTGTATGATGGTTTAACATTGATTTTCCTGATGTTGTTTGTATGTAGGTTCCTCTGTAACAGAAAGCATTGTTGAATAATTTAACTCAACCCGAACAATGTTACAATTCTGCCAGCTCTCCCCTCTAATAAACCAATAAAAGGTCTAAGGTCTATTTTGGTGAATTCCATGGATCTTTGGTGCACCATGCTGGGGATTTGAATCTGCAGTGTTGTGTTTATCACTGAACTTTATTTAAGGTACCATCTTGACATGGCCCAGGCTGATAAGTGCCCATTTCATTCAGAAATCCCAGAACAGAATCAAGAACCTTTTAAGAACCTTTATTTAAAAGTGCAGTCTGAGGCCACAGCTCCCAGAAGTGCTTGATCAACCCTCTTAGCCGTGCGATAGAGCACTGTAAGGAAGGGTCTCGTCAGCGTTAATGAACGTGGAGGCCGTGCTCAACCCATACTGAAGGCTTGGCTCTTCATGATGTGTCTGAGGCAGTATACACAGACGTCAGGTGAGTTGCGCTGACTGTTGCAAAATGACATATTTTGCCAATGTGATGGTGCCTAAACTGAAGAAATAGCTCTCTGTACTGGTGAATCAGCACAAGCACGGTCTCTAGAAGGTACACTGTGTAACTGAAGAACAGCAAAGCTGTGTGTTCCCACTTCATTTGCTATGAAGCTGAGGGGATGTGCCGTCCTCTCCTCAGGTTCAAGTTCTAAATGTGAGTTAATAGCCAATAAGTGGAAAAAGTGTGTAATTGCTCTGTTTTTGTTGTAAACTGTGTAATCAATATATCCTTAATGTGTTGGTATATGGCTAGGTAAAATGTGCTGGTATAGAAGAATTGTAGAAACATCTTCAAAAAACTTTCATACACTGCAAAGCTGACGTAAACAACATGGCTTTACGGAGACGTTCTGTCCAAAAACTGAAGTAATTGAAGTAATTTGTCAGTAATGATGGGAGAAAAAGCATTTGGAAATGTAACATGCTTTGAGACAGGAAACGTTGCTGGTTTTTGCTCAATAAACCCGTCAACACGCATCATCTCATTAGTCCCGCTGGCTGTTCCGTTTCAAAAACGTGGAAAATCACAAAGCAGCTCATGCAGAGAGGCTGCATTTTCTCTCATCATAACACAGATTGCCAATTGCTTCAACTGTGGGAAAATTATCTTACTGCGGAATTCCCCTCCAATGTTGCACAATTTGTAAGAATATAATACAAAATACACCAATGCAAATTGCTGGATAAGAATGAAATACAGATTTGCAATACAAATCAATGAAATCCCTTCAAATACAGAAAAGCCACAGTACAATACAGTCTGTAACAAAAGTGTAAAAACTTGACACTTTTTTTTTTGCATTTTGTGCCTCCCGAGAGCACAATTATACAAAATATTGTAATTCAAAAATGCTAGAACCCCTCATCCTGCTGCATTGTTTGTGCAATTAGAGCAGTGTTCCTGAGAGAGGCAGTCTGAGCGTCCTCTGATCTCCGCTGATTACCTGAACGAGTTTGAGGGGAGATGTTGCAAGTGGCTGGGTTTATTCGGGATAGGCGGTTTGTTGGATCTGGGTGGAGGTTGTGAGCAGGTGGAGTCATTTGACACACTAAAGGTCTTCATCAGCTCAGCCACGCGGCCACGCCCCACTCGATTTTCCCCACTTACTCCAGATTCAGTGCGTTTGGAGGCGGACATCACACGGAAATCTTTCCCTGCGTGACCAGAGAGAGAGAGAAAGAGAGCGGGAGAAAGAGGAAATAAAAGGACTACATATGAAGTATAAATTCACAAGGCCCTTAGCAAAAGTGGGACATTTCTACTGATGCCGTCATGACATTTCTCATTATAGTTCAGTAACAAAGACTGTGAATCTATTCTCGCACATTTCCCGTCTATCCTTGGTCTTCTTCCGCCCTCCGTTCACATCTCTTTTTTTCCTCCCCCTCTCCGTCCCTGGCTCTCTCTTTCAGGGCTGCAGACTGCCAGACCGGAGGTCGTTGGCAGAGGAAGTAGAGCAGGGACGCAGCTGGGTATAGTTGGTGTGTGTGTGTGTGTGTGTGTGAGTGTGTGTGTGTGTATGTAATTGAGGGACGGAGGGACGGGAGATGAGGAAAGGAGGGCCGCAGGGATGGCGGTGCAGAGCAGACAGACGCTGCTCAGACACCAGAAGGCTTGAGGAACCACATATTTTTAGCCACATCCCCGGGGGACACAGATGTGTAAGCCTGCTCTCACTCTCTCTCACGCATACACACACACACACACTTACCCCTTCTCGCTTTCACGCACAAACTCTGACACGCTTATTTTTTCTCCACGCAAACTCTGTCTCCTCCAAATACAGCCTCACACTGTCTCAGGCACACCCTGCTGAGGGATGTGTCCCAATATTCCTCTCTGTGAGTCATGAGAAGGAGTGCAGGGGACGCATGGACGCCTAGTCCATTAGGATGGATGTGAGACTAAGTTGGGCCTTGGTAGGGTGACCCCCCCCCCCCCCCAGGGTTCCCAGGATAGACTCCGGTTCCACTTTGACTATGACCATGATAAAAGTATTACTGAAGATAAATGAGCAAATGAATGTTTATCCAATGTTATTTGTTTAGTAATTATTCAACAGGTTCCGAGAAGGTTAGATTGCAACATTCCAGCAACGTTCTAAATTCATGTGCTGGATTAAAAACATTTGCATGTTATTGCATGCAATCACAAGTTATTAAAAATTTGCTCATACAGTGTTCCCAAAATATGGCTAATTGAGACTAATTATGAACCGAGTGATGTAGAACTGTCAGAGGCAGAAACCTTCCAGTTTAGGCCACACCCACTTTTGGTGCAAATCCAAATACAGATGGCTATTTGAAGCACTGAACAGATACAGATGCAGACAGTGGCGTTGCATTACACTTCTACAAGAGGTTTAGAGCATTTTTGTAAACACTAGTCAGCATTGTCAAAAAGACATGGATAATGTAAATCAGTGCTTGTAAGAAATAAGTAAGAAAGTAAGTGTGGTTTTGATGATTATGATTTTGGAGCAACAATGTAAATGCCATGTTGAGTGTCAGCTACATAACAAAAAGAAATGACTTTTGTCATGGACAACCTGAGTTTATGTGTTTTTTTATAGAAATTAAGAACCTAAAAGATCCATGGTCCAGCTCTGAAAGAATGCTTCCTTGACTGCCGTGCCATGTTTGTTGTCTTCTCCTCCTCCTCTTCCTCTTCTCTTTTTTTCCCCTCTTGCCTTCCTCTCCCTTCTCCACCTCCCCCCAACTTTCTGACCCGTGGTTCCTGTGTTAATGTCCTCTCGCCGCACTGCGTGGGCCTGCTCTGATTGTCTCTGTGTGTTGTGTGGTCTCCACGGAAACCCTGGACAGGCTCCAACGACCTCAGCGGACACATCACACACACACACACACACACACACACACACACACACACACGATCACACGGCGTCCAAAGCTGGCTGATCTGCCACGTTCTCCACGCCCCACTAATAGTCTGTGCTGAGCCTTGCAAACACATCCCATATGTGTGCGTGCGTTTGTGTGTTCAAACACGTTAGCGTCCTGTGCGCCACTCCCTCCTGTTAGCTGACACCAGCATAAAGAGCGGCACGCTACTTGCCCCGGCGTGGCGTTCTTCATCCTCCCATAACCGCTGCGCTTCCTCCCACCTGGCACAACCTGATATGAGAGAAGATGTGGAACCTGAGCCTGAGATCTGGGAGGCTCCTCACATAAACACACACACACACACATAGACAAACACACACACACACACACACACACAGTCTCCACCCACTGTCTTAAGTATTCAATCAAAGCTTAGAAACACCTGATCACCACACTGCAAACCTGCAGCTTTCCTCTCCTGCTGTTAATAATCAGTGTGTGTATGTGTTTAATAATAAGTGTGTGTGTATGCTGCAGATTTGGCACAGGACACTGGTCACCTGTCCCTCCCAGAGTTTTAGGCCAGTGAATTGTCCTCTTAATCATGTCTGTTCTACACTTACTATCAAATGCTTCAATCACTTGTTTCTGTTTTGTTACATTTTTCCGAAAATTAAATATCCATAGGCTCATCCAAGACTCATTTGAATTTATGTAAATTAGCTATGACTCACTAAAGCGACAAATCCAAAAGGTTGGCTTGAATGGTTCCCCAGACTAATCCAGTGGCGTATTTGGTGCAGCAAAGATTGTTGGTGCCTCTGGCGCCTCAAGCAGATAAGTGCATTATTTAATTCATTTTAACAAGTTATCTTTAGAAGGTCTACAGTATATACTTTATACTGTTTCTCATCAGAACTAAACAAAGCACTAGACAGTGCGTGCCCAACAGGAAACAACTTTACTGGTCACTACACATGCTATAAGCAACACAAGTGGCTTATCTTTGCTACTGTAAACACAGGGTAATGCTACAGCATTGATAACACTTGTTTGTTAGTGGTAGCTTGCATAGCTAGCTAGTTCAGTACAATTTTCTCATATAATAGACCAAATGCGCTTTTTGCGCTGTGTTTATTTTCTATACAAATCCTATGAAGTTCAGCGTTGACAGCGCTCAACATCCTCGGGGCAAAAGCGCCAGGATTACCAACACTTTCAACTTCCTTGCATGGTTTTTCGCATGCAGCCACACTCTTCTTTTCGAAGGTGCTGTATATCAATTCCCATGTCGAGAGCTGCTGCCAATGCCAGGACGTGATTTTATTATCGTTTAGCTAACCATTGTAAAGTAAATATAGACATGATGTTCACATTGAAGGAATGCAGAAGTGCTAGAAGATGTTTCTGTAACCTAGCAACAATAAGCACTTGTGAGATGCGCTCTGAAAACGAGGTCATGTGTGCTGCGAGCGCAAAAAATAAAAATAAAATAACGCATCTGGTGGACACGGGCACTTAATCGACATTTGAATGGCATTTTTGCCATTGCTGACTAGTTACCACACATATAGCCAGTGTTGGCATGCAATGATGTCATCTGAAGCTCACTGGCTCATTTTGGAAGACTTGAACACCATGTTGTTTTTAATCACTGGTAACGGGTATTCATGATATTGTGGGTTTTTTAAAGCTTTAGATAACTTGAAATATTAGCAGTTAAACAACGTCACAAAACAGAAGGTTAATGCTGATTTAACACAGGAGCAAATTTGTTTGAAAGGGAATTGAAATTTGTTTTTAATAAATAGTGAATTAAATAAATCACTCGAAGGGGGTGCTGTTTTACAGCACTCTCAGGGCTGGATCACACATTATACTCAACTAGGGTGGCACAATGGTGCAGCGGATATTGTTTTTGCCTTATACTTCCAGGGTTCCCAGTTCCCATGTTGTTCCTGAGTCTGTGTGATTTTCCTCTAGGTCCTCCAGTTTCCTCCCTCCTCCCAGTAGGTTGATTGGCTGCACTACATTGTCCCTAACTATGAATGAGTGTGTGAATGTGTGTGTATGGTGCCATGTGATGAGCTAGAATCCCATCCAAAGTGTATTTCTGCCTCCCAGTCGGTGTTCCTGGGATAGGCTTCAGGTACACCACAACCCTGACCACAATAAAGTGGTTCCTGAAGATTAACAAAGAAATTAATAAAAATCTTTCACTCTAGCTGAATTCTAGATGTCAATTACTGTTGGCAAAGATACTAATACATATATCTACGGTTTTTCTACTGCCTCCTCAAAATCACACAGAGTCTGTGTGAAAAGGAAAAAAAGAGTGCTATCTCTTTAAATACCCCCACCCCAAAGGGGGTGGGGGGGGATAGAAATGGGGCAGAGGGCTGAATTCCGGAGCGGCACGTCTATGCGCTGAGCCAGGCCGCGGGGGGGTCACGGCTGCCAGGAGAAGTGTGTGTGTGTGTGTGTGTGTGTGTGTGTGTGTGTGTGGAGCTTTAAGCAGAGCCGAGGCTGGGGGCCCTGTCACTTATCAGCTACGGCCGAGCGTCGCCCAGGGCCAGAGTCGGGAAGCAGTACAGGAATGTGTGTCCTTCCCTCTGAAGGTGAAGAGAGGAGACGTAACTCGCACGCACTCTCTCTCACACACACACACACAGACACACACATGCGCTTCCACATACGCATGCATGCGCTCATAGAGATGGAGGCAGCAGCTGCGGGAGGCTGTTACGCTCGCACGCACACGTGCACCCACAGGAACGAACGCGCGGAAACACACACACACACACATACACTCTCTCTCTCAGCCAAACTCTCAGCTAGTCGGGTTCACAGATCTCACGCATACTGAAAATACCCATACACACACACATTTCTCACACCCTTACAAACGTATCACTGGCAAATAGCACTTATATTCTGTTTTTGATTACTCTAAAGCTAAGCAACAGCTGTTGTACTTTCATTTATCTTATGAAGCACAATCAAAAAATTATTCATCTGTGAGCCTAAACTGTTGAAAAATATAAGGACTATGTGCTTGTTTGCTGTACCTGGGCCAGGTGTGTGTGAATCCATTGTAGTTGCAGTGTATCCATATGTCCAGGAGGGGGCGTTTATAGAAACACTAAAAATGAATTGTAATGTATAATAATATACACTGGATGGTGCTGGTTCAGCTTTTGCAGAGGTCTCGGTTGGCTGTCATATTTTGTGTATTGAATCACAGAAGCAAAGGATTAAAACCATATATATATAAGGATTTTGGTAAAAACGTGGTGTAGTATGGCAATGAAGGAAACTAAGATACAAATATAGAATACTAAAGATATTTAAAAAAAAAAAAAAACAAACAAACAAAAAACCCCAAGTAACTAAACCAGAAAAAAATGCAGACATATTCCCTTCAACAGTGTTAGCTGATGACCTGTAAAAGAGTCTAAGCTTTCAGAGGCAGAAAAAAAAACCCTACAGTCTTGCTTTTACAACCGTGGTCTGGGCAAGGTCATAAAGATTCCAACAGTCTGGAACAGTCTGTGTAAAATGAGATGAGGTTAACCAAAGAGCAAGGCTGTAGTATGAAGGTAATGTCAAATAAGGTGAAAAGCAATAGACAAACCACCAAAATTAGACAATAGGCCATGCTAGCAAACTATGCTAGCAAAAATGGCACACACACATTAAGGGTGTGATTAGCATCTTTGAATCAGCCCCAATATTTATAAAATGGATGCATACATTCAGCTGAAACATCTTGATTTTGCTGAGTCAGGGGTGTTTCTGGGTTAACAATAGCAGATTTTAAATTAAAAGTGATTAGCTGGATGAAAACTTTTGAAATCATTTGACGAATCACCACAATAGATTACTCAGTGTTAGCTGAGTTCTTGCTACTGCCTCATTTTACACAATAGACTATTTCCCCTCCTTAAACATTAGGAACACTATCTTAATGGAAATTGATCTAATGGCAACCCTTACATAATGATTTCAACTCATTTAAAACACAAAATAATATTACTAACCATTATAAAGGCACAAAAACAAATAGAAAACTGTAATGGGTACCATTTGTTCAACAAGGTAGCTTTATGTTATTACAGTTCTCTTAATGAAATAGTTTACCTCAGGTTAGCTAGCTTGCTAGTGAAGGGGGGAAAAGCTGTTAAGAGACCTAATGCTTTACAAAAGCACAAAAACCAAATAGAAAACTGTAATGACTACCATTTTCAACTGGGTAGTTTTGTTATTACAGTTAGGTTAATAATATAGTTTACCTCAGGTTAGCGAGCTTGCTAGTGAAAGGAAGAAAGCTTTTATGTGACCTGCTGCTTCTGGATAGGTAATGTTAATGTTACCTAGCTTAGCTATCTTAGCATTGTACTTAATTTAGGCCACTTGCTAGCTTTATTTCTTAAGTTGAGTGGATGATTTATCAAACTTAGATGTCTGATACCACCACCCATTGTGCTAAGCTGGCTTGTAACAAGTGAATTATCATTCACGCTGTGTGTTTCGTTCACCTTTTTTACGTCATTTCCAGTGAAGGAGACATGGCCTCTGTGCTTTAAACTAGCACCTATTTTCAATTAAAAGCAAGCCATTTGCACAATACATATAGGTTTCTCACCTTTGCTAATATGAGGCTCGCTAGCATCAACTGAGCATAGCCTGCTTGGGATTGACAGCGGTGTGGTCTTCTGCTGTGTGTCCTGGGGTGTGAGGCTGTGCAGGACGCTGGATGACGTAAGGTGGGGTCGGTAGCAAATGGAGGACAGAGAAAGTGTGTCATCCTCAGGGTCATCTGAGTCATCTTCCTCTTCCATCTCTTTAACCTAATGAGGTGATGAAGAGCCTTCAGTGAGTTTAGTTCCTCAGATATAATACAAAATGAAAACCAGAACAAAAAAGCAAGAACAGGGATGGCTAGTGTAAATATGCAAACAGGATCAAACCATCATGTATTTCAAATATAAACAGACACTAGAACGTCATTAAAGGTTTCATTTTTAGCATATATGTCGGATTATTTGCTGTTAAGAAAAAGCAGATTATTTTGGATTTTTGTGGAATTAAGTGCAACAGCACCACCAATGGCCATAAGAGAAATAAACAAAATGGTTTCATGGTAGCAAATAACAGGCCTTTAGTATTTTATTAATCTAATCTCTGTCCACCTCATCTGTAGCCTATGTGTGATTCTAAGTTTCCATGAAACGGACTTATAATAGACGTTTAAGGGCAGATTGATCCGGCAGTACATGTTTAATACACTGTAAGTGCATTCAAATCTACCACCATTGTACTTTAAAGCTAGGGTGAGTAATTTTGCAAGAGTAAGATAGATTTTGAAAACATCCAACTGCAAAACCCCACCCCCTCTTTTAGGCCCTCCGTCCAAAGCCACTCCTCCAATACACATGAATGTGCAGTGCCTGATTATTGCTGGAGGACGAGTGTACGAGCACAAAGCAAACAGTAATTTCAGCCCAAAGATTCTATCATATCGATGTTCAATCAGACAGAAACTAAACTACTTCCATGTTTATGAGTTTTAATTGGTAAGAATGACAAATTCTTCCCCCACAAAAGTAGTCCGATCTAAGAAAAGACAAACTAGACAGGTTTTGAGGTTACAAGTGCCATTCACTGTATAATTCTGGAAAGCTTTCTACTACAATACATTATATGTATAAGTGTTTATTACTACCTGAACTCTTGTTTCTAGACTTCCATTAAAAGTGAGACGATTAAAGCAATTAGTTTGTTATTTGGACAGAGCTTAGTGTGTAGATCGGTTCCAAGTAGAACCCCTTCAGAAATCTAAGAACAATTAGCTATACAAAGTACTCTAATGGAAACATTTTAAAGAATATAATTCAAAGTGTAAAATGAAACATTTAAGAGTGTTTATTACACCTTCTCCTACTCTCCCTCTTGCTTTTTCTTGCTTATTAACCTTTAACATGCAGTTTTTAAATGCAGTGTTAAATCAGTCACAACTAATACACACAAAAAAAACCTTGAAACATGAGGGTCTTCATTGGGTCTAAAGCATAAATGGATATTCAGTGACGCCATGAGGGTCAAGAAATAGCTCTGCTCAGAACCATGTGAGGATGGTGTGTGTGTGTGTGTGTGTGCATGGCACTGAGAAAAAAGGCCACTGCCCCTGCCCTCGCCTCCGGAGACGATCGCACAATTCCATCCATCTGCGACTGACATGTCCTCCGTCTCTGACACTTTAATTCCCGCATCAACTTTATCAACCATCTGCTCCAGGGAAACCCGAAGGCCCAGCTCTTTCCCTTTCCCTTTCCCTCTTCACACGGTGCCCATGTGATTGTTATTGTTCTGCTCCCCCAGTACACTTCAACTTGTACCCTACACATAACCTCTTGGAAATAACACAGGCACATGCCTGCACAAAGATTCTTTAGAAAGAGAGGAGCCCAGGATAGAGGAAAGTCTTGCTCTGATGCATAAACACGAACGTCTAAGGGAGATTTAGGATGCAGTGCTGGAGTAAGGACAGAGACAGGTGTGAGAGGACAGATCTGAGGAGAAGTGCCAGAGGACAGCTGGTGTTGTGACCTCCTTAGCCCTCGCAGGCATCAGAGAGAAGAACCAGGAAAGACCACAGACATGCTGCGCAATCTACAGAGCCTGAAACAGAGATAGACACAGAGACATATCTAGAGATCCTGAAAGAGAGACAGAGACACAGATATAATTACAGAGCCAGAGAGAGAGAGAGATACAAAGTGAACAATGAGAGAGAGCAACAGAGAACTACAGAGATGGAGATGAAGGCTATGTCCACACTAATACATTTTAGTTTTAAAACGGCATTTTTAAACAAAGAAGATCTCCGTTCACTCGAGCGTTTTAGCGCTGTATCAGAATAACCTCCATCTATAATAACACACTTGAAAACACATATCACATGACTGTTCATGGACACTGTGCATGCGCGTGCCGGCATAAACAGGAAGCAGATTGTCTACTCTGCAGATGGTTGCCTAGTCAAATAATAGCTTGCGTCCTGCACATGTAGGCAGTTGAAACATTATAAAATGCAGAATTTAACTGCACAACAGCTGCTAGCAATGAAAATATGGTCAGCAGCACTTGTAATTCATTAGCCATGCTGCATTCACCACTGGTAGTCGAGGCTGATGCGGTTTCTTTTCTATTGGAAAAAGGTCACATGATAGGAGTGTGACAAATCATGGAAGGATACGTCGTGACTGATTAGACCCAAACAGGAAGCGAACATGGGTGTCTGCATCATCGTTTCCAAAAACCTTCATTTTTCCCTCATCCACACTAAAGCACAATTCTAGAGTTTTCAAACTAAAAAGCATCCAGAAGCATTTTCCAAACCCTTCATTTTAGGGGCTTGATAACCACAGAGTAGGCGCAATGTAGCAAAAGTGATGTGTTCAAAAACTTAAATGTATTAGTGTGGACATAGCCGAAGAGAGAGACAGAATCAAAACCTGCACAAGAGAGAGACATACCTACAGAGCCTAAGAGAGTGACAGAGAGAGACATGCCTACAGAGCATATAAGAGACAGAGAGAGACAGGCAAAGACATAGCTACAAAGCCTGAGAGACAGATGGACAGAGACACAGAGAGACAGAGAGAGAAAGAGATGTACCTACAGAGTTTGTGAGACACACATAAAGAGAGAGGGAGAACTACAGAATCTGTGTGAGACAGACATAACTACAGAGTCTGAGAGAGAGAGAGCGAGAGAGCAAGATAATAGACAGAGCCTGATAAATACCTAGTGTGAGAGAGATGGGGAGACATACCTACAGAACTTGGGATAGACAAAGATACAGAGATATATACCTACAGACAGAGAGAGAGAGAGAGAGCGAGAGAGAGAGAGAGAGAGAGAGAGACAGAAAGCACTTGCCAATGTTTAAAGTGTTTGCTATGACGTTCAGGGACTTTCCACACAGGAAACACCAAGAGAGTCAATGTAAGGCCAGCACTCGGGAGCGGACAGTCTGTAATTAATCAGCGGCTGTATTTATCTTTTTCTTTACAGACCCAGACTTTTACATCAAATACTGCACAAAAAAGGGGCATGTGTTTATATATATATATATATAAACACATGCCCCTTTTTTGTAGTTTTTTGTAGTTTTTTGTGAATGTAGTTCAACAATCTGCATCAGTATTTGTTTATTGCTCCAAATATCTATATCTGTATGGTGATTCATACCACCATGCTCCTGAAAACACTGCATAAAACAGGGCTGCTCAAAAAAAAAAAAGTCATTCACAATCATTTATTACAAATAGCAATTTGCAAATCATAGCTTTAGTTAACTCTTGAACATCTACATTCCCTCAACTTCAGCTACTTCACTCAAGTTTATAATTGGTCTAAACCAGATGCCCTGTAGAACTCTCTGGAAAACTCACCTGTGTGAGTGTGAAAGCTTGGAAAACAATGATGACTTTTCCAAACCAGGGATATAAATTTGTAGGTACGATTTACATTTAATAACAATGAAGAACAAGACAAATGTGCAATGAATGAAGAAGTTAATTAAACAATATTGATTAAACAATTTTTTTCGAAGTTGTATGGAGCAGAATTTATTTTGGAGCTCAGTGAGGCAATGTTTAGGTCAGGTGACTGGAGCAAACCACTGATAATATTGGTTCATTCTGAATAATATATTTCTCTTTGGTTATATCCATACTTGTAATGAATAGTGGGTGATTACTCAGTAAGAAATAATGGTTTGATAGTTCATTATGAATTAAGCATCCATTACAGATATGGCTTATATAGCTACTGGAGAACTACTATCTAACTAGATATTAGTAAGGAGTTATCGTGTGTTTCACTTTTTTTTTTAAATGCATCACTTTTGCCACGTTTACGTGTGGTGTCCATACTACCCCGGAGTTTTTGAGTGCCTAAAGCAGTTTTTCCCATTTTAGTTTGAAAACGTTTTAGTGTGGACGAAGGAAAACGGAGGCTTTTGGAAACGATGACACAGACACTCACATTTGCTAATGAATTGGATCTTATCAGTCGTGACGTATCCTTCCCTGATTCATCACGCTCATATCACGTGACCCTTTTCCAGAAAAGAAAACAAACTGCATCAGCCTCGACTACCAGTGGAGAGTGCAGCATGGATAACGGATTACAACTTTATTGTCTTTGCTAGCAAATGTTGTGCAGTTAAATCCAGCATCTTATGTTCAGGGTGCAAGTTATTATTTGAGCTATCTGCAACTAAGCAACAAACTGCAGATTAGATCATCTGCTTCCTGTTTATACTGGCACACACATGTGCAGTGTACATGAATGAATACAGAGCGATTACTGAAGTTACTGGAGTTGCATCAGCTAGTAGTTCTGTAACTGATATCTAAAGCAGTATGTGATTAGTAATTGATGAGCTTGTAGCTCTCCAGGAGATATATAAGACTATTGGTACCACAGCATGCTTATATTGTTGAACCTTACTGGTCAGAAGATGTACAATATTTTGTGTAACATCACACTGGGTGTAAAATGAATGACAAGTTTATATTAATGTTCAAGTATCCTAGTTCTAGCATGTTACTGTTTCTATATTATATATATATATATATATATATTCTATATTTCTCATATTCAGGGAATTGCATGCTGAACGCTCCATATAATCTAATAAACTGTCTAAAACAATGTGTTGTTTAACAAAGAAAACCATGTAATTGTTAACATGGTGAAGTTTTTTTTTGTTAGAAGACATTTATTTTAACTTTTATGACAGGAGCGTCTGGTGTCACGGTGCTTTCTCAGCACAGAAGAGTCTTGTTGATTTTTTTATGATTTTGTTGTTGACAGAGAAATTTATGCTTTCTGGTTTCAAGGTTCGGATTTCAAAAGGACAAGCTGAGGTTTGTGTCTGTGTGTGTGTGTGTGTGTGTGTGCGTGCGTGTTTGTGTGCGTATGTGTGTGTGTGTGTGTGTGTGTGTGTGTGTGTGTGTGAGAGAGAGAGAGAGAGAGAGAGGGAGAGAGGGAGAGAGGAGATTCTGCTAAGGAAATCATTGTTTACTGAGGCTATAATGTAAGTGATAACAGGAACTAACTTGTCTTACGGATGTTCCACAACATTAGATCTTAACAAAAAATCGATAGATGTGTGAAATTTTGTTTAATAATAAATTAAATATTTTGATCATTTAGTGTTATGTTAATTATTATGTTATATTAAAAAATAATCCACTTTTGGCTGATTCTGCCTCGTGTCAAATCACACCTCCCCAGCATGGATTATTGTGTAAAACAGCACTTTTTGTCATGTGTTATTCCTTACATAATTAATACTTTGTTCATAATGAACTACCAAACCATTCCTTTATTACTTACTGAGAATTACTCACTATTCTATAGTAGCACCATATTAACTGTAGTGTAAATATATAATACTACTCATTTATGCCTGCTTAGTACATGCATACTTAATTAGTAGTTACTGAACAGTATTAATAGTAAAGTTTAATATGTAATATTATTAAACATTGACTATGCATTTGCTCCCATATAGTTACTCAATTAGGGCCTTAAAATTTTGAAATGTAAAATAGCACAAGAATTTCAGTCATTTATTAAATGTTCCTTTGGGAAATTCTTGGCTACACAATTGTAATTATTTGACTATATAGTGCACAGTTATAGAAGCGAGTTATTCGTAATCGCACTATCCAGTATCACCCAGATGACGATGTGTTTTGAGCCTGGGTCCTTTCAATGTTTCTTCTTCATGCTTTCTCATGGAGTTTTTTCTTGCCATTGATGCCACCGTCTTGCTCAATAGGGAAACATTACTTAATTCATATGTTTAAAATTCATAACTGAATTTTATATATTTCTGTAAAGCTGCTTTGTAAGAGTGTCCATCGTTAAAAGCGCTACACAACTGAATTGAATTGAACTGATATGTTGTCACACACCCAGCCATCATACTTACGCTCTCAACAGGAGATGCAGACTTTTGTTCACATGCTGATATCTAGGGAGGGAGTAAAGAGCAGACACGTTTCAGTGAAAACAGACTTACTAAACTTTGAAGCATAGGTTTTTAACCTTGGAGTCGCAACCATGAGATGTGGATGGGGTCACAGGAGATTTTTTTTGTTCTATGCACATGTATGGAATATATTATAATAATTAAAACTGTCGGATTATTTAAAACATTTCATTAACATTCATTCAATTTGAAGCTCCGCTTAAGCCATTTTTACACAAGAGTGCAGCAACACCGTGTCCAACATGCTGTCATGGTAATCAACGTGGCATTGTACACAGGAGACTGCCGGTGAGCACAGCGGCTATTTAAAATAAACATATCCATATTTTTGGGTGACATGGTTATGGTTTCTAGCTTTTAAACATCATGTAAGTAGCACATGGGTGAGCATGTAGTCCATTGTAGCAACACACACTCTGGCATTGCTAAAAATCCAAACTTTGTGAAAGTTCAACTGTCAAAAAGGGGAAAATTGAAAATCTCACTGCATGTTACCGTAAACAGTGGTGGTAATGCATTTTTAGAATATTTGCAGATATTTTACACATTGCATGTATTTTCTAGAGCAATGCATAAAGCACAGAAATGAATGCTTTATGGTCTGTCGCACATGGCCATGACCCTTAAAATGGCAGCAACATTGGCTAAAAAAAGGTTGAGATCCCCTGCTCAAAAATTAAAAAAAATAAATTAATTAATTAATTTAAAAAATAAATTAATACATGCAAGCTGCAGTACCAAAGCCTACCTGTGGAGGGGGCACCGTCCTCACTTCTTCACTGTTCTCCTGTCAAAACACAAGACCTCAGATCACACAGAGTATCACTTTGAGCCTGCTTAATAAGATGACCTGTTATCATACATATTAAAAAGTCAAAATCAAACGCAGCTGGAAAGTAGTGTACGGGAACATCACTGATTGTATTTAATAAATTAGAGAAAAGGCTGAAGTGCATGTTTACACAGATCTGTGCATTTGGAGGATGTAAGGAGTCTGAAGGATTACGCAGTGGCCAAAGCGACCAGCCTACGTCCATCTTATTGAGCGCCGGCTGCACACGGCGTTGCCATGGCAACCCCACGACGATGTGCGAGCCTTCTTCTTCCCCCTCACATTAGTATAGTGTGAAAGAGAAGGGGACGAGCATGAGAATTCGCCCTCGCCCTCCTGGACTGCAGATTTTTACCACACTCTCTTGCGCTCTCCTCTTTCCCTGTCTCACTTTTTGCATGACACACACACTCTCACATCCAGCCTCAAGCACAGATCATAGCGTCGCAGTGCTTTGACCTCCCTCAGCCGTTCTCTAGGGGTGGAACCGAAACCAGCAGCACAGAACCCAATTTGTCTCAGACTATGCGTAACAAGACCACACATACACGCACACACTCTCTGGCACAAAGCCGCAAAGATAGCGCGTGAGCTCCAAAGAAGAAAAGAGGCGAGCCACGACAGAAAGAAAGACACAGGAGACAAGGAGTGGAAGGTTTTGTGAAGAAAGAAGGAAAGGAAAAGAGGGAGAATGTAGTGGAAAGACCGAGAGACAGAGGTTGTGATTTATTTGGCTGTTGAGCAGTGATGGCTCTCCCCATGGAGAAAGTCCGTCTCTCTGCCCCACGGCTCTGTCCCAGATTAATGACAGCAACAGGAAGGTCACCTACACACACTCATACACACACTAATGTGTAATCCTGTAGCACCTAAATGCAGGCACAAGCACGCACTCACACCAGGCCCAAAGACAGAAACAAACAGACCCACAAAAAGGGGGAAAAATGCACACAAACATGCATTGATGCAGTAACACCAAACACATGTGCACCTGCCTTCTTCGCCTCATCTACAAGATTCACAGATTCACACATTTCAAGAACCCTAAAGAATGATTGCAATAGATGATAAGAAAGGTCAGCTACTATTAGACAGCTTATTTATGTACAGTATGCTCCATATCCATTTTAATAGCGTGCCTTTAGGAAAAATAGCATTTTTTTTTTAAATTGTTGATATATGTTCTGGTGATCATGAAGTTTGTCTTTTACGCACCCTTAAATTAAGCTGTACTCCAGATAATGTTTTGGGAGGCAGATTCTCTCTGCCTGATCGCACAGGTTCTGTGGCTGTTCGGCTTAGAAGGTTACTCCTCAAACTCGCCTCGTGGTTGCTGCGAAAAAGGACATACAGTATATAATAGCAGAAAAACAAAATGATTTCACTGTACTGTAATGAAACATCAATGCTGGTGTGAATATTGACAAACTTTTTCGTCGTTTTATGAGTTGAAAATGGCTCAAAACGCCCTCTAATGGTTAAAATCAACCTGAGCCTTGTAAGGCTGATGCTGACGTAGTGTCGACGATTTGGTACTTCTCTGCATCATGAAATTTATATGAAAAAAGAATATTAACACCCTCTAACCAGAAGGGGGCAGCCCACCTGCCCTAACCCTGACCTTGAGTGGGAGTCTGTAAAACAGCGCTCATTTTCAAATATATGCTGATTGAGAGTCATCAATATCCCCATCCCCACCCTGCCCCCATCTCAGCCCCTCCCCACTCCCTCTCTCAGCCCCACTTTTTAGTATTTTTCAAAATTATGCAGTGGGTGAAGTTGCACTTTAACCTTCCATTATGTAGGATTCAACCAACTGAATGCCCCTCCCTTACCCCTCCCTTACCCCTCCCTTTCCAAGCATGTATTAGAGCATACGGTGGCCATCAGGAGCCTGTAGCGTACTTCCAAGTACTTTCATTCACACTCTCTTGCTTTTTCTAAATAATAAATGTGATCCTTCATTTTTCAAAATCTGGGTTCTGAAACTTGTTAGGCAGAACCGATAAACACTGATTCCTCTTATTTAACCTTCCATGTCTTCCTTTCTTCTTCTTTGTTGTTGTAGTTATGGTGCTTCCCTTTGGATTCATGCTGCCACCTGTAAAATGGTGAAATGCAGAAAGGCGCTCTATAGAAGTTTGTCTGTTCTGGGCTACTGTAGCGGCGCAACATGGCGGCTCCTTAGAGGTGGACCTGTTCCCTATTTAGATATAAAGGGCTCATTCTAAGCTCATGAAAACACAATGATTCAAAGTTACAGGTAATTGTACACTAATGAAAACATATATATGAATTTCATAAGCATATATTTCATTTCTATTAGTAGATATCCTCAAAATCCTACGTAGTGGACCTTTAAGTCTTCTGACAAAACAGGAAATGAAAATGTGATATCAAGATGCAAACATGTACGACTTACACGGCATCTTTTCTGAACTGCTGCACATGCTGCAGTATAAAACTCTTGGAGGAAAGCGCCCTCTACCCTCTTCTACATACAAGATCTCATAGATGCCCATAAATGGCTGCTGTCTCTGTGATTGACAGGGAAGTGAGAGTATGCCATCTCCCCCACAGATTGTTGTTGATTGCTTCATCATTGGAATTCAAATTCGTGATCTCCCAACCTGAGTGTGTGAACAGGTGTGTGTGGTGTGCCTTACAGGATGTATTTGTACCTTGCTCTCAGTGTTCCTATAAAACGCTCCAGAAAAGTACACACAACATTAACACTTTTGTACTTAAAAATTTGTACTTGCTACTGTGAATAACAGTGCAGGCGACAATACCCAAAATATATTATGATGTAACTCAGCACAAAATTGATATTATATCATTATTGTGCCTAGCCCTGGCCCTTCATGCTCAATGCACAACTTAACCAATTCTCAAATCATCTCTATACACACAGCAGAATTAACTGCATTCAAATTTGATTGCCAAAACACAACTGTGTTTCATTCCAACAAATCAGAATTACTTACTTGTTAAAAACCTTATATTTCAAATACGACTTGAAGTGTAATACATGAGTACTGACTGCGCTGCAGTTAAACAGAAGGAAAAGGAATGTGTCCATACTGGGAATTGTTACGAAGACTAGCAGCTTTTCTCTCGCCAAGCCCTGAGCGGAGGATCTTGGAGGACTTGGAGAACTCATCCATCTCTCCAATGACGATGACTTGCACGTCACCGTCGCAGCCCAACAGCCAACTCACACTCTTACTGTGAGCTACACAATGAGAGAGAAAAAGACACAGGGACACTGAGAATAGTCTTTCATTGCATATAAATACGCATTGGCTAAAATGATAAATAACAATACAACAAAGGGTGTAAGAGCATTCATTACACATCAACCGTTTTACACGTGTAATTGCTTTCATTGTGGAAAATGTGACAGGCACATAAAGAAGAGGTTTGGCAACAAACAAGGGAAGGCTGTCAGAATGAACTGGTTCTTCTTGCACACCTCGTGGCAAAGGCACAACATTCCAGCTCAACAGGCAGACATGCCCCTGACTTGATGATCAAGACATGATGAGGTTGTCATAGCAAACAGTCTAGCTATTAAACAACAAAGTAGGACGTTTGTTTTGGCCATCCTCAAACAGGCCACCATGCTATTGTTAATGGTTTAGTCTGCATTCAAATGATTAGCTATGCAGTCTCTTGACTGACTGTGCTTGCTTAGTCTGACCAGCTACCAGCTACAAAAACACACACCGAGCTGGTCAAACTGGTAGACCATGTTTACCAGATGGTTAGTAATTTTCCAGCTTCCTAATTCATCAATAAATGTTAATAAATTAGACTTTCTAACTGCCACACTGTTGTGTTTCCTTAAAAGTAAGTTGTTTTTGATTATCGGGGAAAAAAAATGTTACTAAAATTCAGAGACCGATTCCTGGCAATGATAGTGACGGTCTACCAGCTTGATCAGGCTTTCGGGTGTTTTGCTTAGACTAAGTTGTATATTTCAACAACACTAGCTGTTCACAATGCCTAGATTTGCTGACTCAATTGAAACATTTTTTGTACATTTCTGTGGTTCTAAGGAATGTAAACATGTGTCATAAAGGGTGATTTGATGTGACAACATGAGGTACATTGTAGAGAACATGTAACACATAGTACAAGTTCTCAAGATCTACTTATTTATTTAATGCAGGATATGCTGTAGCTATATTCAGAAGCCATGTTCTACTTTATTACATAATATAATGACATAATACTAGGTATGGCACTTTGTTTCCAGCATGTATAAGAAAATATTATGCAGATTTTTCTCCAGTTGCAACTCATTAGGTAATTTCACCCCTTAAAAATGCCTTAATTTCTTTGCATAAAATTTAAGTAACAAATGTGCACAATTCTCGCCTGATTAAGGGGACAAACTATTGAATTTTTCCTTTATTTTTTCAGGATTGTCCTTTAATTTTAATAGATTAAGGGGTGATTTAAGAGTCTTTTAAAGTCCTGAGATCCTTAACACATCATTATATCAGCCTTTAATTTTGATTAATTAAGGAGTGTTATTTTACTTAAAGAGTGCTTAAATCTGATACAAAGAAATTCAGGTCAAAGGTAAGGCATTTTTAAGGGTAATATTAAAGGGTTCGGTTAGTGTTAAGAATGAATGAGAATCACGCAAGGATTCTAATGTGTCCCTTATTGATCCCTGATATAAACGAATACCAGTTTGTCTTCCTACATACACACAGCAGTCTATCTTTGTGGTCATTTGTTGGTCAAATAAAACAAAACAGCATACATTATTACATTTAACATTGAACATTAATGTATCTATCTTTCTACAAAGTTTAGCACTTATTATATTTTATTATTTTATTGTAATATTATTGTATTGTACTAAGATGTACAAAGTATTCCATATTAATAATGAGTTAGTGAGACATTGTGCTTCCGATGATTAGGGTATCGTCTACCCCGAACAAAACCTCACCAACACTGCAGGCACGCTATCCTCTTCAAGATACCTGTTCATCCTATCCTAGCCAGTTCCCACTGAAAAGAATACTTCAGGTAGGTTATACTCCTTGTTTACACACTGTTGCATATGATTGGAAATGAAAGCACTAAGTCACAATTATGTGATATTAGCAAGTAATTGCAAGACAAATTGGGAAATATTAATTTGAAAAAACTTGATTTGAAACGCTTACAGAGCACACATTTGATGAGTTTTCCTGGAAATCCTGTTATACGATTAATCAATCAATCAGCAGGTAGCAAATGTTTATCTTGTTGCAGTTCATAATATCCAAGCACAAGAGCTAACTTCACCTCAGAATATTTTAGCACCATAAAATATATGGCTATAGTTGGTCTTTTGTCAAAATAAATGGAGAATATTTTCTTTAATATAGTATTAAATTTGGATATAGTTTAAGCATTAGCCTGGCCTCGTGTAGCTGGTTTATAAACCACTGTCAGTTACACAGCTAACAAACATTTGGCTGCAATGCTAAACCATTGTTAGTACTGAAGTATTGCCAGTATTGCCATGGCAACATTACTTTTAATTGACGTATTGCCCAGTTATTCTATTTTTCCACTTTCTTCTGAACGAGCTCGTTGTTACCTTTTTAGGCGGTTTCGTTTTATAGTGGAGACACTGCCTGATGATAGCGTCTGTATCTTCACTGGTATTTTGTCATATAAAAACATATTCCTTAAAATACATGGCATCAAATATATCTTTAGTTTTCATTCATCATAATGAGCAGTTACTCCTCTCTTAGAAAAATGTCACAAAAGAGAGGTCGTGTTTCTTTTTTATAACATTACATTTTTCATAAATATATAGAAGGTAATAGTGGTTGGCCTTGAGGATGGCCTTTGGTCAAAAATAGATTGTTTGTCTTGGATAGAATTCATACAGATGCTTAAAAATCGTAAGAATTCTTGATTTTTTTTATATTTGTAATAAAAGGGTGCAGAATTGTTGTATAAGTGAACACAATGGCTTGCATTTATTTTCTTTCCACTTTTCATTTAAAAAAAGTTTTTGTGTGACTTGACAAATTCAATTCAAATCAATATTATATGTTGTTGTAACATCATATAAATCTTTACCACAGCTCTTGAACACTCCATTCTGATTCAGCAGTATAACATATAACAAGTATATAACAGCAGTTTTGACATTATTTCTGGCTGCAACCTTCATATTAATCTGTTATAGTTTCTACAGTAACGACATATTGTGACATTTTCTGCCTTTTGCAAGGAGTCTCCTGTGGGAGAGCTTTGCAACAGTTAGAGAGAATCCTGTAACTTGGAGGGATTTGCAGTTTCTCAGAGTCATCACAAGCTATGTGGTTTTTATTTGTTGTTATTAACTTCAAGAAGAAGGAAAAAAGAGAGATGATGGGCGTTAAGACTGTTTGAACAAACTTGTTTTGCGGATTTTCCAGAACATTAGGCATAACTGGAAAAGTATAAAATGTATGATGTTTTTTTAACAAATAAATTATTGAAAGGATTATTTCCAAAACCTGCTTTTGTCTATTGGAAATAAGTCTGTCAGTTGTAATTTTGGGGAAATTGCTGTAGGATGAAAGAAATAAAACACTTTGGGATGTATTTGAAATTAAATCTGCTTCATGTCAGGCACGTGTCACCTTGTTGTTGATTCTTTTCCTATAACAGCAAGCCCTGTTGTATTTATTATTAAAATAATAAGTGATAGGAAACACTTTTATGGTGTATAATCCATACATAATTAGGAGAAGGAGAAGGAAAAGCCTATTTGATTGACAAGGTGCCCATATGAGAACTGTGTCAATAGCATTGTGTCAGATTATGAAATATGTCTCTAAATCACTTAAGTTTATAGACTTCCTGGTTCTCAGTAACTCAAGCATATGAATTCCCCTACAATCTTGCCACATGACTTCATTATAAAACTAAATGTTTCAACTTATCCCAAGCTGACGTTTTATAACCAGGCATTTCCTGAGATGTAAACACATCCCTTGACAGCTAGACCATCATCCAGTTATCCAGATTACACAAGATTCACCGAGGTTGATATTCAAACATTTATTCTTTCTCTCCCTCTCTTTAGTCCCTCTTTCGCTGCTGTTTGTTCTGAGCACTTCCTGTAGACTTCCTGTAGACTTGCTGGCAGTTAATTGTTTGTGGAACATGGCCTGGCAGATATTTCCTGTCTTGCTTTTAATATTTAAGCAGTCACTACTTCACACTAAAAAAATCCTCGCTCAGTACAGCCGACACAAGCAGAAATTGATATTCTGCTAATCGCATAGCATGAATAGAGGTTTTTAACATAGAGAGTAGCATCAAGTCTGACAGTCTGTTGCGGTATTGTCCACTGTGTTTGAGGATATTGTATCAGAGTGGTGTAGAGAAACCACTGACCAGCTGAGGAACAGCTGCGTATCTCTCAAGGAGAAAGAGGCCTCTCTGTTCGCCAGTGAGCCTTGAAAGGCACTTGATAATAACAGCTTTGTTTTTGCTGTGACCAAGAAAGGGTTGGACCGATGAACGTCAGGCCAAGTTAATGCACTGCCAGCCTACATGTGACCTATAGTTATCAGAACGCTCCTGTTTGAATTTCTCCTCATGACTAGCTCAGCTGCTGAGACAGCCTGCACTCCCCTGAGTCATCTCCTTTATTGCAAGTTTTCTCACAAAGCCTGATATTTCTTTCATGAAAATGCTGACTGGTAAGATTCTTCTAATGTCAAAGCAGTCTTGTGAACTTGGATACTCTACTCTATATTCTTGGATAAGCTTAAAATGCCTAATGTATTCTAAACTAATCTTTGTTAATCTATAGTCAATCGGATTCGTTACACTTCTATCTTAAAAGCATGCGTGCCCCTTGCTCCTCCTGTTTTGGACAGCTGTCCCTTTCATGGATGTCTCCAAAATGGCTTACAGAGGTGTCAGTCATACAGATAAAGGGTCTAAATCTGTCTTTTGGATTGTAATCAAACTAAAAGATTAAAAATTAGAGCTAGTCTCTGGAGGATTTTTTTTGTTGTTGTGTGGAGGACAAATTTTAGCAATAAACTCAGGGCCATAAGCCCATCTACTTCCAAAATGTGCTAATCTTCTCCCCAGTCTGGTCACCTGCCAATTCCCAGTTCCCAGCCAGCTCTACAAATATGAGGTATGACAACTACTAAACAGAAAATATGAAGGATGAACACATGCTTTCTCCAAAACACATGTAGCCAGCTGACTGCTTTAAAAAAAATAGCTCATGTGGTGTCACACACTCTGAGCAAAGCGTTATCTCCCAAATACATGAGCTCAAAGACACCTATGATTGGTTACTATGACTGATGATTGGCTAGTGTTGCTGTGATTAACATGGGAGAGATAGTGTACTATCCCATAGCTAATCCCCAGCTCCCTTTCTTCTGTACATAGGGGGCTAAAATCAAACTAGTGACATGATATAACCTGCTGATATAATGATATGATATATATATATGATATAATCTCCCAATGGTAGGGTAGTCGCTTTTCTGTTGCACCACTCTGGAGCTAGCAAGCTAAAAATATAAATATAAAAAATAAACCCAAATCCATTTTCCATTTAGCTCCATGCCATATATAACGTCAATCAAATCCAATTCAGTTTCAGGTTCAGGCTACAAAATGTGGAAAAATTCAAGAAGGGCAAATACTTGTGCAAGACACTGTATGGTAAAGCCATAATTTGGGAATTCTTTTTTTTTTTTTTTTTTTTTGGTATGATATAATGTACATTCAGTGTTTTTTGTAAGTAATATATGCATATATCCTCATTTGTGTATTCAGAATGTAACTTTCAGATAAATGCAGCTAAATGAACACATTTATGAAGAGTTGATAAGTTTTTCTTCTGACCCATTTTACATTGGACTAACTATAAAGTGACATGTTATGTCATTTGACTTGGCTAATTTTGGCTTAGAAATTCTTAAACAAATGCGGTGTACCTTTAATATACTGCAATTCGGAGCTCAAGATAAACTTAACATTTTTTCTTCTTGCTTCGTTTCTCATGCCTTCTCACCCGGAAGTCCTAGCTGTTTCTAGGTTGAAAACCTATCTCACCCCTTTCTGTGGTTACTGTGCTGAGCTGTTTCTGTGAGCTTTCATCGTCACTTACCACCATAACACAGGATGTGCCTACCATACTCAAACCACACTATCAGCTTCAGCACTAACATTTCACCTCTGAATCATTTACTCTACAATCATACCATGTTTAGCCCTAACAGGCTTTAAAAGATGCATGAGCAGACAGGTATGTTAAAGGTTGTATTCGTATGCGCTGACTCTTTAGCTCAGACTCTGACGTTTGCAAGGTGTGTTTTGATGAGAAGGTTTGGGCGTGTGCAATGTCTTAACAACCTTTCAAGGTGTAATTAGAATACTTTGCAAGGAGTTGTCAATATACTGTCCTTTACAGATAGAAGTACAAACTCTGCCTGAAAGTGCCGCCTACCTAGACGACCTCCTCTTGAGTGGACCGTGTGGAAAGTGCGAAGTGAAAGTATGCATGGAAACAAAATTTGTGTGTCTAATATGGCAATATGTAACAGTATGTCATCAAGATAGCTAAGTTAAAATTGGAACACACAATACACTAGCCAAACAGAGGTCCGGCTCAATGAACAACAAACAAACCTAAATCCTACAATTTTAAGTTTCAATAAATTTTAACATTCAGTTAATTCATGTGAAGTAGCGATAATACTAGCAATATTCTCTGTACTCTTTATCACACAGTAAAGATAAATTGTCATATTGCTCACATTTTATTAAATATCTGGATATATTACATGATTATCGACACCTGACTAACAGATCAGTTCATTACAGATATCAGCGTAAAGCAGCCATGAAATAGTACTGGAGCCTAGATTTGACTCCCAAAGTTGAAGTATTTCCTTTGGAAACAGGAAATCAGGGACAAAACGTATCAAAGGGCTTGACTGCTTTCCACAACAGCCAATAGCATTTGATATACTCCACATCTCTGACCAAATCTAAACATCTAAAGAAGCGGCCACAATAATAGTAGAATATTAGAGCTGTGTAAGGTTTCTTACTGTCTGTTTGCTCATTGTGTCCTTGTCATGTTTTGTATCCTATGGTGTAGATTTCTAGCCTCCAAGCTTATGGGTCAGAATGCTCATTCACTGTTTCATACACACACACTAGCTGTGTATGAAACTGTGTGTATATGTGTGTCACGGTTAGTTCAGGAATGAGCATAGACACATACATACAAACTCTGACCATCTTTTCAACACAGGAGGGGTTGTTTGGAAGGAGAATAACACGCAGGAATGAAATAAAGCAGAAATCTAAATGAACACTTCATGTTTGGTTGCATTTTTGCTGCTAATCTAGACAAATGTGGTCTAGAAGGCATTTGATTGGACGCAAATTGGTTGAGTACGGGATGAGTCATCAATCACTGTCTTCCTGTATATTAAAACGGGAATGCCTACAACATATATGCATTTAATTTTTTTTTAATATATAATCTTATTTATGTCTACAGCTCCAAGAGACTTTAAGAAGAGTTGACGGACTTTGAATGGATGACACATTTGTATTATAAAATAAACGCGTTCGAGGTGAAGATGCTGTAGCATGTACCTGGCCTTGGTTTAGGTTTGTGCAGTTCCTCTCGCTCCAGCTTCTCCTCACGCTCCTTCCAGCGTCGGACCTGCTCCTGTCGCATCTTCAGGAACAACGTCTTCTTCTGCTCCTCATTCAGAGCGTCCAACACATCCGGGTCGATGTACATTTCCTTCAGGATCTGCTGCAACATGGCTGCGTGGTGTGTGTGGCTCCAATACTTTTGAGCAAGATGTAAAAAGTGTCTGTTGGAGTGTATGGTGTGTGCGCCTGGGTGCCGGCCCTACTCCCTGAGCCCTGCCGCTCGCTCACTCACTCACCACACATACACTCTCTCATCACTGAGCAGCAGGCAGCAGCTGGACAGGCTGTGGGGGTAAAAAATGACAAGTTACAACATCTGGAAACAATCTGCCCTCACTCTGGAGCATTTGTAGCTCGGTTTGCTCGCTTGCCTTGTCAGTTTTTATAGCTTTGGTTCAAGTTGGATTTTCTAGTGCAGCTACTAACTTTTCCTGTTTACCTTCTTCACTCTCATTCTTCTTGTCGCTGTTAATTTGCCCTGCCAGACTCCTTTTCTCTAAAGCAGTGTGAGACGCCGGAGTGTCGTCAAACATGCTGTTTCTCTTGCTTATATGGGAGGAGATTCCTTCAAAAAAAAAAAAAAATCCCCCACCCTCTTACAAACCCCAACGAGGCACTTGAGTTCTATTTTAGCCTCGTCTTTTTGTGGCTGTAACTCGACTTCAAGAGCCGGGACTAAATAGAGGAGCATGCATTTAGATCAGATGTCCCTTAAGAATGGAAACATTTATAAGAGATGAGTAAGACAGATGGAGAAAGAGAGACAAAGGTTAGTCAGTTATAGTACAGTTTGCAGAAGCTGGAATGGTGATGGGAGAAGAGTTAGAAAACAAAAGTTTGTGTGGGAAAGACGAGTGGAAGAAGAAAGACTATAGACATACTCACAGTTGGGTGCGGACGGTGTACACCCGGCGTTAAAGATTGGGAGAATGAGTGCTGCTGTCCTCCTTGCCTTTGTGTATGACTTAGCTAGTGACATCACAACATTCCTTACTCTCTCTCTCTCTCTCTCTCTCTCTCTCCCACCCACGCTTCTGCTTTTTCAAAAATGCATAAACACACACATTTCCTCTCTCCCTTGTGCTGCTCAACAGAGAGCTGAAACTCAGGAAGCCGGGGTAGGCTTTTGGTGCACTAAACAAAGTAGCAGCATCCTGCTGAACAAAGCTGTATGTGTGAGAGAGTGAGAAAGTGACACAGGAGGTGTAAGCAGGAAGAGTCAATGACAGTCAACTAGAATGAGCATTGACTTCTGAAATTATTTTCATATATAAGACTTCTGAGATATTTTTTTTTTATATGCAGCTTTAATTAATTAAGGTCTCTTTTCTTTTATGCTTTTTAAAACACAAGATAGATACACTGATTTAATCTAGACCATTAAAGATGATCAAAACAAGAGTTGTTAGACTTGTCTGACGAGAGATTGTTTCCAAGATCAAACACCAGGGGGCACTCCAGAGCTGTTTTCAACTTTTATAAATAATGACGGAATAATCTTTAAAAACAAGCAACTAAATAGATCATATAAAAGTTTTATATTATTGCTTGATATTTTCTGGTGATCTTTTTATTAAATTGAATTTAACTTTATCTTAAAACACACACACACACACACACACACACACACACACACACACACACACACACACACACACACACACACACACACAATGTGAGGACCTTCTATTGACATAATGATTAATGCAGCTAAGTAATGCTATCAATACAGCTAAACCTAACTCTATCCTTAACCTCATGAATTGAAAAGGAAACATTTTGGATCTTATTTTTCAATGTTTTTGGTTTTAAAAATTTTCAGATCTTACGATCCGCTGAAGGTCCTCATAAGAGTCTAAACACACACCCTCTATCTCTCTCTCTCTCTCTCTCTCTCTCTCTTATTTAAGCTGTGATTAAAAATATTATAGTGAATCTATTAATTTATGTCCATATACTTATTCTCTTTTTAAAAAATCTATCTTGTATTCTAAAAAAGGGAGGGGGACTTTTAAAAAAATCATTAGTTTGGCACAAAAATAACATTTTTGTGGGGTTGTGTGCAAAGTTTGTCAAGATAAGCCAGAGACATGCTGCTATCGCTGTTATTTTTATTACTTCTTAAAGTGATTTTTTTTATATTAGCCTTTAATATTTCAGTAATCTTTAAACTTTGGTCAACAATTGTTGTTTTTTTAAATGTCTAAAGAGCAGCAGAAATCAGGATAATGGTTCCACTAACCAGACCATTCCTTGTTATTGGGGTTGCACCCTCATTGCTACACATAGTGTTTATCTTTTTCCTAGATGGATGCATCTAGTGATACAGTTAGAGCTTAACTCTAAAAAGACATTACTGTCTAAACCTTTTTAAAGATATAAATAATGTTTCCAGGCGGAAATGACATATTAATGGTACAAAAATTAAGGGCACCACCCCAGCGGCAAGGAAAGGTACAATTCAGTTATATTTTTCCACCATTGAACATTTTGAATTTTTAAGCAACAGCTCCATCTGGTGGTAAAGCGTATTCATGCAGTTCCTTTATCTGCCATTTACATTTGTTGATCTCCGGCATCACAGTGGTGCAGTGGTTAGCACGGTCACCCCACATGACGAAGGTTCTGGGATTGAACCTGCTGGCTGATTGGGGCCTTTCTGTGCAGAGTTTGCACTTTCTCCCTCTGGTCTCCTCTGGGTACTCCAGTTTCCTCCCACAGCCCAAAAACATGCAGTTAGGTCAACTGGCTGTTCTGTTCATTTCTCTGTGTTAGCCCGGTGATAGATTGGTGACCTGCACAGGGTGTACCCTGCCTCATAAAGTGAGCTGGGATTGTTCCAGCTTCCCTGCAACCCTGACGGATGAGTGGTATAGATAATGTAAGGATGGATGTTGAAGGTGCATAATAAAGCTAAATAATTACTTACAGGCTCTCAATGTCTCTTACTTCAGTTCTTAGTTGCAAGAAAATTCCAATACAGCGACCTACTTGTAGAACAGCCAGATCACTTCAAACACTGCCTGATAATAAAAATAATAATAAGGTGCGCGAGAGCAAAGAATTGCCGGACTGGTTCGAGCTAAAAGGAAGGCTACAATAACTCAAAGAACAACTCTTTACAACTGTGGTGAGCAGAAAAGCATTTCAGAATGCACACCATGTCAAACATTGAGGCAGATGGGCAACAACAGAAAACTACATCAGGTTCCAGCCTTGCCAGAAAAGAACAGACATCTGAGGTTACAGTGGCACAGGCTCATTGAAACTGGATAATTGATTGGAAAACATTGATTGGTATGAAGAATCTGGATTTCTGCTGCGACATGCAGATGAGTCGGGTCAGAATTGGGCATCAACAGTACAAATCCATAGACTCAATCTTCTTTGTGTGAGCAGTTCAGGCTGCTGGTGACGGTGCAATGGTGTGGGGAATGTTTTCTTGACACACTCTGGGCCCCTTAATACCAATCCAGCAGTGTATGAACGCCACAGACCGTCTGAGTATTGTTGCTGACCATGTGCATCACTTTATGGCAAGAGTTATTCCATCTTATAAATGGCTACATTCAAGCCTTATTTCAGAAGTTACCTCAAACTGGTTCCACACACAGGAGTTTCAATGTACTTTAATGGCCTCCCCAGGCGCCAGATCTAAATCAAACAGTACATTTTTTGGGATGTTTTTTGGTAGAACAGGGAAATTCACACAGCTGAAAAATCTGCAGTTATGTTATGCAATCTTATGAACATGGAGCAGAATCACAAAGGAATACAAACACCTTGTGGAATCTATGCCACAAAGAACTGATGCTGTTCTGGAGCAAAATGGGTCTCCTGCCCAGTGTTCCTAATAAAGTGGCCAGTAAGTGTATATTGGTGGTGTTGTGCAATTTCAAACATCTCCCATAGTTCTTCATTTGGATTGAGATCTGGTGACAGTGAAGCCCATATCGTATGATTTACATCATCAATCCATTCGGTGAGCCCTCGTGCTCTGTCGCCGGGGGCGGAGTCATCCTGGAAGAGACCACTCCCATCCGGTTTGAAACACTTCATGATAAAATAGAGGTGATGAGTCAGAAGAGCCTTGTATTTATTTGCAATGATGGTTCTCTTTAATGAAAAAATGTACAAAATACTAGCAGTAGCAGATGTAGTCCACTAGAGGGTCTGCTTCAACACTACAGAAAAGAGAATCTTGATTTTCTGTCATTGGTTTATGGATGTGCAGAAATGGCACACAGCTTCAGTTTTAGCTTTCAGTTTATTCTCATTCTGGTGTGGCTACACCATGGCACTGACACCACCTCGGACACTGTTAAATAAAACACTAGACAACGAGACAGTGAAAGACTTTGTCGGTATCATGAAACTCAAAGCGTGAGGATGGACGAGCTGCAGAAGCAACTAATGATAGAAGCTTGAGACCCATTAATTAAACTCGTCATTCTTGTCATCTGGCTTGTTATTTATACAGTGGCAGAAAGAGCACAAATATAAACCAAATTTCCTCACCTCATTTGCGTTTAATTAAAAAAAAAAACGTTTTGTGCAACTTTGGGTAATGCACAACGCTCTGAGAAAGATTCAAGTTATAAGTAAATAAATGAACAAAATTAAATAAAAGAAATTACTCCATATTTGCAATTGCTTTTGAAAAGTAAATTATCCACAAATGATCAAATCTTGTGTTGTGAAGAAAATTTACACAATACAGATTATATCTATTTTGGAATATTTCTTATTGTTGTTTGGAAGCCACTTACATTCAATCAGTTTATATGAAGTGAGCATTTCAAAATAAGAAATTATCCTATATCCTTAAAACATTTTGTTTAACCATAAACTCAAGCCACAAAACCTTTTTAAAAAATGTCGTTTTATTTTTGAAATAAATGTGTGCCAAATTTCAGGTTTTGGGGCTTTATTGATTTTACAATTCAATAATAATAATAATAATAATGATGTGATATCAGTATCAGGCCAATACCAGTGAAAATTGATGTATAAAATATCAGATATCAGATCCAATAAGAAATGGAAGAATCGGATTAGAAAAGAAATGTATTTTTGAAACTGGAAATATATAGAGACTTACATATAAAAGAGACTCGACTTATTTTTCTTTTGTTATGATTGATTTTATTATATTTATACTTTATCTTTTTTTTTTTTTTAATATTTACAGTTAGTGATTGTGTGAAAGAGTTCAACTGTGAAGTACTTTAGCAAAAAAAATAAAAAGAACATTTAAAAAAAAAAAAGATAGTTGAAAAAGGTAGATAGAGAGTAGTTTTTAAAGGAATTATCAGATAGGTATGGGCATCAGCTGATATCCAAGGTTTCATTATCAGAAAGTGGTATTTTGCCATATAATAATAAAATTATTTTTCATTTTTATCTTTTTCCAGGATATCAGAACATAAACCAATTTTTAAATTCTACACTTTTATATGTTGAAATAAGCTTAAATCGCACTCATGGCAAAGTTTAGGTTTAAAATGATATATAAAATGATAATTTCTTTAAAAAAAAAAAAAAAGAAATAGACAAGTATAAGCTTATACATAGACTAAGTACTTAGAGCTTTTCTCCAAGGCATTTGCTGCTGATGAGAACATTTGAAATTGATTGAAATATATTAAATATTAAATAATAAAATAAATATAAAGTTGAAAATTCAATATGAAAATAATATATTTAAATCTTTTGCTAAATAAATATCTAAACTATCCTCTTTGCCTTGTCTACATTATTCTTTTCTTTGGTTGGGAAGCACTCGCATCCAGTCAAGAAATTTAAACAAATTGAGCATTTCCATTTTAATATATTTTTATATTTCTAATCTAAAATGATCATACTGTTTGTTTAAATGCACAACTCAGGCTGTTGAATGTCTCAACAGAAACCTAATTATTTTTTTAATGACATTCTGACACACTTGTTACAATGTAATGTGATTGATCAGACTTAAACTATTTTAAAAATAATGATAACTTGTTTCTTTACAGATAGAAACGTCACTGCAGTCAGTGATCTGCTATGATCGATCAGAACATGGATGATGGAAGAAAAGAAACAACACAACACGTATTTGTTGAAAATTAAACTCTTTTTTTTAGTGATGTGGGTAAATTAACATTTCTTTTATTTTAAAATTTGTAAAATGTACATAAATTATATTTGACGCATCACCACCAAACGTGTTATTCAGTAATCATTCTTGCAAAGGGAAGGAACATAAGAGAAAAGAAAAATAAAGAGAAATTGCACTAGACATTCCTTGTTCAGAGAATTTTCAAACAAAGATTGGTCAGACATTTTTTTTTTCCAGCTGGGAAAGCAATGTGCTACTGACATCAACCACTGACGACAGAAGAGTCCACCAGACACCTTCATCCAAGCCTTCCCATAGAATAGAAAACCAATTGAGGAGCATGAATACATGTGTAATGCCTCGGCCCTGAGGCCCAAACACAAGTACCACTTTTATAACCAATCTATCATTCCCACTCCGCCTCCCTTCCCACGTTCAGAGAAATAGAAACATTACATGGAGCATATGGATGATCTCGAAAAGTGCTAGTTAACTGCTCTATGTTGGTTTGACCAGGTTGGGTGGAGTTTGCTCATTAAGCTTGGTTTCTTCTCTTCTTGACCCAGACCTTTTTATTATAAGTGCAGATAAAGGCTTTTCAAACCTCAGGAAAATAAATGTGGAATTCAGCCACATGCTTTCAAATATTTACTCTTGTCTTTTAATTGATATACATAATAATGCCACCATTGGCACATTTTATATTGCACACGGTAATGAAATAATGGAAAGAAAACAAAAAGCCATGACAAGTGCTATGGAACGTCAAAGAATGGGGGAGGGGAAATACAGGACGTGCTGGCCATACCCCGTAAACGAGGAATTCAGCCGCTGACAAATTGCTGCCAAGATCTAGAGCAGGCAATCTTACAATAGGTCAAAATAGGGAACCCCGAGCCAAACCTAGCCCACAAACTGTTCTCCCTTTTCACCCTTCCCCAAATCTGACATGTGAAGAGCAGTGAAAAGACTGTACTGCATTTTCAAGGCTACCAACCCATGTGTGAGTTTACATGTGGGCTGATGCTTAGATGCGATTCAATGACAGCGTAGGAAGGGAGAGACTGAGTCAGTTGTGAGGGAAAGGCTGAGGGTCAGGAGCTTTAGAATGTGCGAAACGCCCATATTATCTTTACGACACCAAGCAAGTCCAACAAAAGTTAGGCATTGGTGTGTGAGGAAAGCATGGCCAACAAAGGCTCAGAAAGGAAAAAAAAAAAGATAAAGGAAAGACAAGAACCCAAACTTTGATCCAAAGCACCAGCCAGCGTGTAAGCATGTGGAGTATAAGGCACCAATGCTGAAGAGTATGCTCCCCAACAAGTAACATTAAAGTTGGCTCTCCTAGTTGGGCGCACAATGGCCGACAGTCAAGCTTTACAACTGTTGTGCGTACTTCTTGTTTTGAGCCTTGCAGCTTGCCGAAATAATCGTTTCTGCTTGTGGGTATGGCCAATCTGCTGACCTACAGCTTATAAAATTTGAGTTATTCAGTTACAACTGGACAGAGGAAATTTCCGCAGTCGTGGTTTTGTTTTGCATTGTTACACTTTATGCCTTTAAAGGTCTTTTCAAGAATGATTTTTACAAACGGCTTGATGTAGTTGAGAAGCAAATGGAAATTGTGCTGAGGCTTCGCTTGCCCTTCACGCCAGTGGCAGCTGGGCGAACTACATCGAGGAACACGCGACGTGACAAAGCATGTGACTTGATCATTCATATGTGACGGACTACACGAAACGGCGAGCTTGTAAGCTCGTGAAGATGGCTTTACTTATTCGCAACCTTTATATCTCAACCTCTCAACTGTTATGGATGTCATCTCCAGATTAAAGTGCCCATGAAATCAAAATTAGTGTTTCAGAGCCTGTCCTTTAGTTTTACGGACGCCAAATACGCTATATCTGAAATTAATCCAGAAAAATCGCTTTGGGAAAATGTTCTACATTTTTGCGTGTTGACGTACATCTTGACTTTACTGGTCATGTCATTTAAGTAAATTGTAACACAGCCCACGCCAGGAGGCGAATCTTGCTCTACGCTGTGGAACAACCTGCACAAAATTAGGTAAAAATATTGATAGTTATTTAGCTATAATCCTACCACTCGTCATGTGATGCCTCCATGACCCTGCGGCTCTCATCGTCACTATCAACACTGCTGACGCTCGACCTCGTCTGAAACATATGCAGAATACCTCCAGAAACAAGTCATCTCATCATTGTCTAGGATATTGGCATAGGTGAAGACTCTGGTGAGAAATCCTCGCCAATTCTCGTTAAGCTCTCCTTTTTTAACTAGTTCTCTAAGCTCCTGTCAGGTTTCTTTACGTTCAGCAGGAACGAATGATACTGGCTCTTGTGCAAGTCAGCACAGCATCACTTTGGCTTCCTGTTTGAATGAAATCACACAAATGGGCACTTTAAATGTGCTTAGGCCTTAAGACTTAACATTTGAGTTAAAGAGTGCTGAATTAATAAATTTAAACATAAAACGCCGATACTGCTTTGTTTCCTTCATGACCAAATAATCACTCCGTCACTGAGATCACAATATCGTCGGCTTTTCAGAGGCAGTCTAAGATGTCTGGAGATAAACCATACCCACAAAGGCACGCCGTCCAAAGTTTGTCCTGCTGCGTTTCTCAAAATGGCAATGTACCAACGTTACGGAGCTTCACTGCAGACCCTTGTATGTCCGACTAGGGCTCTCCCCAACACAGGTCCTAAAGGACCCCTGAGAGAGAGAGAGTGAGATTTCATTGCAACAGACCTGTCGTTTATGTATGATCAAACAGTCAAGGATTCGATACTGTATTTACAGGTAGAACGGAAAATATTCATCAACTAAGTGACCAAACATCACTGACAGGACACTGTCTATGAAATCACTAAATAGAAGGTCCTTGAGGACAAACATTGAGAAATCCACCTCAATGTAGCTGTGTATAGGTTAACATGCAACAACAGCATTCCTTGGCGCCACTCATACTCTCATTGGTAGACTGATATAATATTTAAATCCTTCTATAGATTGTTATTTAATTCCCCCCACTAAAAACGTGGGGTATTATCTTCTCTGTAAGCACTGAAATACAGCTGACTCACAAAATCATATTCTCTCTCTCTCTATATATTTATATATAATGTTTTTGTGGGGGTTTTTTTTTAGTTAACATTTACATGTTTCTTTGCACCGTCATCCAGGGGCCTGGTAGTTTTGGGAAGAATTTTTACATGACAAAACTCTCTAAAGTACTCTTTCTGTTGTCACTGCTTCACTTTGTTTAAAGTACCTCTTATAACTTGTCTATACATTTCGCATGACAACAAGACACAAGTACATAGAATACTCATCTGCATGACAATTTTTTCGATGGATAAAAATACACTGGGATTATACTCTATAGGCCGCCTCTTGCGTACAGGTCTCCTAGTCAAGGACCAGTGTCTTTGAAGAACCCGACAGCATTCTGTAGTAAAGTGAGCACTTGTGACCTTATCCAGAGTTAGGCCTTCTACGCTCACTGACATTTTCACCTTTTAACCTCTAAAGTCCTAATTAGCCTTCAGGCAATGCTTTTAACATATGAGTGGCATGGGTACCATGACAGCCTCTTAATAGGGATTTTAAAATTTAGTTTTAAAAAAGGAGAGAACATAAAATAAAACCATCTGATTTGTGCTGAAGTTATTAGCTTACACGTACAGGACTGGTTTTTTCATGTTTCAGCAATAATTCCATTTGAACATTGCAAACACTTTTTTGTTTTTATAATATCTTTGACGTGTATAAAAGTTCTCGGTTAATAAGGGAAATAAACACTCAGTTCTTTATCTGTAGTCAAGTAGGAAACACAGTTCATATATAATGTTATTACTCTGTTTAGCAGCCGCTTACTGTATTAATGGTGGGTAAGTGGATCACATCCAGTGATGGGGTGCGAGTTGCACCTGTCATCTTGTGGAGGTTTGTTGTATGTTTGTGGATACTTACTGCCCCTTGAAGTTAAACCGTTACAGTTAAATCTTTACGCTTCTTTCGTTTGTACAGTAAAAGTTCATTTTACGCGTCGTTTCGCTTTGTTTTTGATCGTATTTTTTTTTTTTTTTTGCATGTTATCCTCCCTCCCAACACTCCGCTCATTATCAATCCTCATCCCCGTCGTCCGGGTGCATCTCTCCCGGCTGTTGCTGCTGCTCACACACCCTCCTCTCCCGCTGCTTGTCTTGAATCTTTTTCATCTCCTCGGCGTATTTACAGAACGTGCTGCCGAACTTGGCCCACACTTTGTAGGGCACCGTGATCGAGTTGCGGTACGTGGGCTTCACCTCGCTCACGCGCATGAACACGCCGTACTTGTTGGAGCCCACGTCGAAGAAGAAGCGCTTGTTGTCCACAGTGAGCGACGTGCCTTCGGGCAGCTCGGCAGGCTCGTCCTCCACACCGTAGTCGTCGATAAGT
The DNA here is from genome assembly GCA_030068235.1 of Notoglanidium macrostoma. Lineage (NCBI taxonomy): Eukaryota > Metazoa > Chordata > Actinopteri > Siluriformes > Auchenoglanididae > Notoglanidium > Notoglanidium macrostoma. The sequence continues at coordinate 5,441,082 of JAQQZR010000011.1, read as the reverse complement.
TTGGCGAGCGCGTCGCGGAACTCGATGAGCCCCTGCGCCGGCAGCGCGATGGTCTGGCCCTGCGCCGAGCCCAAGCCAGGCCCCCGGTTTACCGTCTGTCGGATCCGCAGGAAGCGGCCGCGCTGGTTCTCCTTCAGATCCATGTAATACTTCCGATTCTCGCGCACCAGGAACTCGCTCTTGAGCGCTCGCCTGGGTTCGTCCTGCACCGCGTCCGGGTTGCTGGGCCCCAGCTGCGCGTAGTGCTCGATGAAGTCCCCGAGGTAGTCTCGGAACTCGACGGCCACCGACATGGAGAGCGTCAGACGGCTCTTGTTGCCACCGGCCCCCACTTCGGCGATCTTTAGGAAGCGGCCTTTCGCGTTCTGCTTCACGTCCAGGTAGAAGCGCTTGTTCTGGATGTCGACGCGCTTAGACGCGAGCTCCTGCGTGTCGTGCTGCAGGCCGGAAGCCGAGCCCGCCCCTCCTGCCACCGCGTGCATGGAGCTCAGAGCCGGGCCCGTAGCCGCTCCTCCCTGCTCACTTCCACTGTCTCTGTCCGCCATGATGCCTGCCTGCCTTCTCCCTCCGTCTGCTGCAACCTCACAGCCAGTCAGCCAGCCACGCGGCCGCTCTCGCGAGATCTCTGCAGAGACAGAAAGGTTGGATTTAAAGCACCTAGACCCGCCGTTTCACCGAATCCACGATAAGAAAATATACATGCGTGAAACAAACAATAGATACTGTGTAATTTTGCTTGTTTTTTTTCCCTAAAATTACATATTATATCTTCACCAACTGCACTTATAATGTAACGTCATATATGATACTGACATATTTAAATACCTGATCCCGTGTGTCCTGTCTTCTCGTTCTGGGTTCTCTTAATCGCCAGCCCTAAAAACATAAGGATAAAATGAAGAAAGAAAGAAAAAAAATCAGGCTATTTTCAAATGTATTTATTTGTAATTTTGACAGAAATATACATATTGGTTGACTATGTCCCAAATATTAGCATTTTTAAAATAAAACAAACCAGTTAAAAGGTCATTAAAGGGTTGTTGGTTTTTTTTCTCGAAGATTTTTTAATTTTAATTTTAAAGCCTGCTTTGTTCTGTGCACAAGTTTCGAGTAAACGTCTTCAAACAGTAGGCTACCCTAAGGTCAGACAACGGATCAAGGTCTCCAAAAATACACACGATTGTCGTCTGTGCACGTGTAGCCTGTTTGTTAACTCAACTCATATTTGTGATGTCATTCAACCCTTTTCATCTTTTTGTATTCTGTCACGTTCTTTTCCTTTGAGATCCAATTCCACAAACCCGACTTTTTTTTTAAGTCAGAAATCTCATACCGCTCCGAACACTCATAGAACTATACCTGTAACCCTTTAACTATATTATTTAGTTAATCTCTGTAGGACTGTTGCCATTTCTTTTAGATATGACACCATAATTCACACCGAGATTCATATTCTGTATTATTAATGTACAATGCAACAAAACAATCCAAACTCCTCTTCTCCTCTGAACGGAAACGTTTTACATTTAATAAATAATATTTCACAATGTCAAACATAAACCTTCATTATTATTATTGTTGTTGTTGTTGTTGTATTTAAATATTCTGTTAACCATGATCAAACAGTTTTGTCATCATTTTCATCTCCAGTAACCGCTTTATCCTAGTCAGGATGTTGGTCGCGCTGGATCCGGAGCACATCCTAGGAATACCGGGCGCGAGGCGGGAATACAGACTGGACGCGGCGACACGCGCACACATCCCCCATCAAAGGGGCAGTTCGCCATTCCATCTACAGGCATCTTTTTTGGGAGGTGGAAGAAAACCGGAGGAATCCCGCGAGGACACGGGGAGAACACAGATCGAACCGGCGACCCTGGAGCTGTGAGGCGGCAATCCGCTGCACCACCATGCCGCGCAGTTGAGTTTATATCTTTGCAAATTACTTGGGTTGTGCAGAAATGTAGCCTTTATTAGTGATATTTATGAAACAGATCAAGAGTTACAGTTTTTTAAAACGGATTAATCACGTGCGTATTTCTAAAATATACTGTTTATAACGGAAACTCTGTCGTTTCCATGCATTTTGTAAAGTGTTAAATTAACATCAGTCTGAATAAAATTAAAGGGAAAGAAGTTCCCTTAAAACTGCTACATAAGTCATTATCAGTGAACAGTTTCCTTAAAAAGCGCTTATATATATTAGTTAAAGTAAGAGTTATTGGAGGAATAAATAATACACAGGTCTAATATAATAATATATGCAACAGAGACAGGTTTGACTTTTTTTCTATTTGTGTAAAGGCTAACTTTTAACATCCTTTATTAACACTAAAATATCAAGTCAGCACAGATACTTATTCGTATAAAATTATAAGAGGCAATAAAAATATCAATAACAATTCTAAGAAGCACTAGCGCATGGGCATTCGGGTAGTATCGTCTTATCTTCATGGAGACAATAAGTACAAATCAAATGCTATCAGAAGCAAAATCTATAAAAGACAATGAATTAAAATATTTTGTGAAACTGGCACCACCAAGTTTGCCAGTTTTACAGAAGCCTAATAATAAAAATACGGTGTTGAGAAGCTTGTTTGCTGTTTATCAAATGCTCCTATTATTTGTTTAGTATTTGATCCGTTCATCATCTCTGTCGAATGGGTTGGTCCAGGGATATTCAGAATAACTTGCTGGAATCAAACAATGATTATTTATTGTTATTTTTAGTATGAAAACGAAAAAAATTATATCCCATATAAGAATATTTAAGTATTTTAAATAAAATAAAATGAACGATGCATGTCATTTAAATGCAGAACTGAACCGTGTTTATTAGAGATCTCCGCTATAATGTGGTGAGAAAACGCCATCTTGAACATGTAATGAATTCCGAATGCCTTTAATCTTGTCTTCTAAAAAATATTCATTTTTTACAGTAATAACTGGGTTAAAACAATCTATCAACTAGAGAGATTTTTTTTTATTTGTTAACTTTTCAGATTCATGCTATTTCATTTTCTAAGTCGCATACATTTCATTCAAGTCAGTTGAAATAAACGAGTACGCATTAAAAGCGGAAACTCTTAATACGCAACTAATAGGCCTAAACAGTCTGTAAGTGTGTATAATTGGGGTCATATTGATGTAAATGTTTTCTGATATCATTTTATAAGTAAAAAGTATAAGTGATTATTCTGTAATTATTGGTTAGGTGAAGAACAATAGAACGTGAGGCAAAAAAAAAAAAAAAAGATTAATAATGCAGATGAATACACACGCATGGTCTCAAGTAAAATTGTATTGCTCACAAATTAGTAATTACAATATGTAGTTTAAAATGTCATAAAATATTAGCATAGGCTCAAATTTTCACTTTATATATATTATATTGTTCAAAAGTCTTTGACACGCTATTTTTCAGTACAAATTTTGTTATAGATATTTATTTTATAAATTCTGCATTATTGAGTCAGTACAAGAACATTTCAGGTTTACAAACATTACTTTTCCAAATACTACTACTACTAATAATAATAATTATAATAATAATAATTTGCATTTGAAAATTGTTTTATAACAGTAAAGAAAGCAACATATTATGTAAGAAACCACTTTTCAGACTAAAAATCATAATGAAGGCTCCTGGGTTGTGCTCCAAAAAAGAAGCAAGTGAGACGGACAAAGTCTCCAGAATAAATGTGCCAGATTCTCCAAGATGCTCAGTAAACCTTACCAGCTCATTTATTTATAAAACTGCACAATTTGTATCCGGGACTAATATTTAAGAACAAAAGCAAAGGGTCGTCACAGTAAATACTGACTTTGTTTAGGCTATTAATGTTAACTGCACGTTGTAGTATTTTTCTTTTAAATACAAAGATTAATTTAATTATTTTTTTAAGCCGTCTTTACAGCATGTCCTTGCATGTGAATAAGACTTTTGCACAATATATATATATATATATAGTCATTATTTTTCTATATTCAGCCTTGGATATTAATATTAATTCTGATATACTACTAGCTTAAATGAAGGAAGCGGTATAGGTTCATGGAAGTCATGGAAGAAGTTTCAAAAAATGGTCCAGACTCCTGATTAAAGAGCAGTCTAATCTATTAAACCCCAACGTACAAATTGTTTAAAGATTTGTGTTTTATTCTCCACCCAAAACCAGACAGATTACAGTGTTGTTTTCTTGATGATTCGTTATTCGGGCGAGGCAAAGCCGTTACCATGATAATAGTATCATTATGACCGCGTACGAGGACTCGTACAATGAGTCAGGTTTTATCTGGAGATAAAAACCTCGTCAGTGTTCACGGAACCTACTGTACTTGTGACACAAACTAAAAAAAATTATAAATTATATGAAATGTATAAATGCGTTTATCTAACTTATCAAGGGATAAAACAATGACTTGGGCCATTTGAGTAACAATATTAATTACAGCTGGATAGACTGTGTTGTTTTTGTTTTTTTTTACTTTATTTAAATTGTTTTCACTTAATTCTCGTATGTTTTTGCATTTGAATTCTATTTTATTGCAATTAAAGTCGCTCAACTCCCCCTGTCTCTATATGATTAACTGATTCAAGACGGAAAATAAAATATACTCCAAATAAGATTTCAGGTTCAGCAACTGATAACTGAACAAATTTTTAAAGCTATAAATATCGGAAAACAGCAACAACAAAACAATAACAAAAACAAAACAGGCAGAAATTTTGCTATAATTCAAGCTGGACCCAAATGAACACTGTACGTGTTCATTTAACACTGTCGGTGGTTTTCTGTGTTTTTCCAGTATAGTCTAGTAAATTCTGTGTAATCAGCAATGAGTTGTGAACTAACCAAAGAACGCAGACACTGGTCCTGTTGCAGGCCCACTAAAGGGGATCTTGATTTCGAGAATTGATCCCATGAAACCATGAAATTTTGCCAAACCTGGTCTCCCCTAAAATGGGCTTAAAATAGCAGTGTCCAAGCAGAGTGTGTAAAGGACGGAAGGAGAGAATGACAAGGCATTATGTTGCAAGACAGGGGTCTCAAATGAGGTTTTCAAATGTTGTAACTTACTTAGGGGACATTTATAAAACCCGGGTACAATGACACAAAATGCACTTTGTTTTTACTGCAACACCCTGCAACATTTTACAACTACTCATAGAGTTTGCCTACGCAAAGTGAGCGATACCTAAAGAGTTCGACAAATTCCTTCTGATGCCATCATTGATGAAGAAGCGATTACACTGCATTTAAAAAGTGCGAAGCTCAAAAGCAGCTACGCGGTCCGTTTGTTTTGTTTTGTTTTTTTTCCCCCGCTTAGTCTGCAGCAAATGCGTTTTTTTTTTTTTTTTTTGCGCCTGTGCAGCAAGGAGGGGAAAAAAGACGCAAAAAGCAAGCTGCGAAGGCCTACCGTGAACACTAGCGCGTCCCCCTTTCGCCGCTCCACAAGATGGAACGAAAGAGCGAGTCGTGGCATGGAGATGGACGCACGCGAGTCTTCCACGCCGTACGGCGGCCGTCTGATGTCAGCACGCTGCCGGGGAGAGAGATTTTGAAAGTGCGCCTCCTGCCGTCGCATTCATGCAACTACACCCTGCGTCTGCGTTTGAATGGTTTCTGCGCATGCATCTACGGACTTACTGCATCATCGTCAGTCAGTGCTACCCTTTAAGCTACTGCTAAAAAAGTATTATCTCTGGAATGAGAGATGAATTAAATTACAATGAATTAAAGTACAGGAAAGGAATATTGCTATGATGAAAAGGGAGGAATGGCGTGTACAGGCAGGAGGCAGTCATACATGAAGGAAATAGATAAGGCCAGTGAGGACACACTGATATTCAGACACTAATCACCCATCCTTACTAAGCACTCAGGTCTTCCGGAACACTACCCCAGAGCTATTAGATTGACGTCAGAAGCGACCATGCAATATCTGTGCTACTAGTATGAAATACTAATTAAAAAGATACAGCTCATACCAAGCCTAAATATTAGGAGTAACCTATTACTCCAAATGAGATACCACTTAATCTGGCCCACATATGGCCTTAGAATGACGACATTGGAGTCAGCTTAGTGAGACGGTAGCCTATGTTTACAGCCAGTCCACTTTAGGACCGGAATTGAAATGCCGCACACGCATTTTCAGCGCACACTCCAAATCCTGTTAACTTGAACTGTGGTTGCTCAGCATTGGGTCACTTTTGGCCCACAATGCACTTGCCATTGCCATAACTGTCGCTTATGTTTCTGTATTTTTCCCAGATTCCCTGCTTTCTGGAAATCTGCCTTTCCCAATGTTAGTATCAGGCTTACATTGCAAACATGGTTTTGAGGCACTCTGTGCAATTTTGTAAATCTATTACACCTGAAGAAGTAATAAATTAATTTGAATTAATTCGATTAATTTGAAAGGTTTCAGAACCACGGACAGTACATGGTAAACTGGATATCGAGGTTTGCTCTGTAAGTATATATTGTCTGTTTATACATAACAGATGTAAAAACGAGCAATTGATACACTTCATGAAGCATATCAGTGCTGCCTGAGAATCTTTTCGGTCTTTCAGAGTGTAAAAATAAAAAAGAAGAAAACCCACCCAAAACTTCAGTTTTCAGTGTGTAAAAAGAAAAAAAAGAAAAAACCATTATCTTATGAGTTTCAATTAAACGAAGTGACATTTTCCATCTTTGTTTCTTCTCGCTCACTTTCCTACCACACTGATATTATTATTATTATTATTATTATTATTATTATTATTATTATTATTATTATTATTATTATTATTATTATTATTA
>JAQQZR010000011.1:5406017-5431404 GCA_030068235.1 Notoglanidium macrostoma | reverse complement strand
TATATAGACTGTCAGTAAAGATGTGAAATCTCTCACTGTTGATAGCATGCATTGAAAGTAAACCTCAAGTCGGAGTGGGAAAAGAAAATCTCAGCCATCACTGTCACAGCTATAATATTTCAGCTCTGCAGACAAGTAGATGTCCAACAGAAATGTGGACATAAATGTAAATGAAGTGGGTTTTGTATTTATTTGACCCAGCCTGACTTATCTATTCAGGTTTCTGAAAGTACAGCAATGTCCTCTGATAACTACGAATGTCGTGGTTTCTTTTTCTGTTTTGGTGACAATCATGCTTACCTGGTGTAAGGCTGTCGCATTTCAACTTTAAGATTTGGCTTGGTTCAAATTTTGCTTGCACTGCCGGAAAAAAAAAGCTGCATTTTTCTCCATTGCAGTGGTCTCATCTGCCCAGATGGTGGGCCGGGTCCTCTGCAGGAAGGATTTCTGGGCCATGCGCTCTCTTCTCTATCTATGCATAGGCCTGGACAATTACAGTGGACGCTGTCCAGGGTGCTATATCTGACCACTCTTTCCTTCTTCTAACGCTTCTCTTAAAGGCTGATTGACAGAAGCATTTAATCTTAATGATTCTAAAGTAAAGAGGCAAATGTTGTGTATTAAAATATTGTTGAATAATTTTGGAAATATTACAAAGCCCATAGTGTAGTCCAGTTTTCAAGGCACACATAGGTTATGGATAAAATGTGATATAAAGTGCATGTGAAAGCCTCCTGTAAATGACTTCGCAGTTTCTGTTTGTCCAGTCTGCTCACAAGTTACTACTGGATACATTCCTAGTGACTTGTTGCATCTATCTTTAAGAGGGCTCAATTAAAGTTCTGCAAACTAAAATTATGTTCATTCATTCACTCATTTTCAGTAAACAGTTTATCCTGATGAGGGTCGTGATTCTGAAGTAATTCCCAGGAGCAGTGGATGTCATGCAGGATTACACTTTGGATGGAATGCCAGTCCACCATACACACACACTTTTTCACACTCATTCGCACCTAGGGGCAATTTATCATAGCCAACAGACATGAGGAGAACATGTGAAACTCTATACCGACACTAAATCTATGTGTCGGCACATAACTGAAAAATGTGTAATATTTTTTACTTATTCACCAAATTGCAGCTAATTGTATCAGCTCTGTCTAGTATCAGACCACTGAATAGTTTACATGGTGCCAATTAAAAGCAAAGCATAGTTACAAAGTGCTACATTTTAACATGTGTTTTATTACCACACAGCATAAATCAATTGGGATTCAGGTTGCACTCAGAAAAGTGATACTGTACAGAGGAGCAGTGACATCTGGAACACCAGCAATATGAAACACAAAATATTAATCATGTATCATTCAAACGAACATACTAACAATCTGACAGTATTTGTATTATGTATGAAAATGAACATTTCAGAAGTCTGGACAGATACCAAAGTGTTCCAATTAATACCCACACTCTTAGGGGAAAAAAGTGTCCCTCAAGGGCTCTTTGGATAATTAAAGGTTCCTAGCTTCTTCAAGGGATTCTTCTTACAGCCCTGACACTGTTGTAGACTTCTATGTAGGCTTCTATCTTGTATGATCCTTTAAAGGTTTCTGCAGAGAGACATGTACATTTTCTGTTATATAATTGTAATATTTGTTATGCTTCACTGTGGATGTGAGTTGTCGTCAGGAAAAGGTGTATTGTGGTTTGGGGAAAAAATCGCTTATGTCCATGCTTCCTTTACACAATAGAACACTCAAGGTGGTGCAGCCTCACAGCTCCAACGTCCCTGGTTCCTGAGCTCAGGTTTTTGTCTGTTTGGAGTTATGCATGTTCTTCCTGTGTCCATGTGGGTTACCTGTGGGTTCTCCAGTTTCTTCTAAAAAACCTGCAGGTGGGTGGACTGGCTCTGCTAAAACAGCCAGCTGAGATTCTATTCTTTGAACATGTGCCACAATACTTACATATGAACCATGCAGTTGCTGTTCCAACCTCTGCAGAAACTTGACACATGTTTCCTGACCATATATAGGACTTTCTTTATATTGAACTTTTCTTCTTCCATGATGATTGAAGTTTGTCCGCCATCTAGCAACAATAATTTAATGTATGGAAACATTCATTCATTTATTTACTGATTTGTTCGTTCATTCATTCATCTTCAGCCTCTTCTACACATCCAGTTCATTCTTTTTTAGCTGCGTTTTTTTTGACAATATGACCTCTCAGTTCAAATGTTATACCATGATTTATTCATTTCCACACAATTAATTACACTGTATTATGGATACTTATTTAATGTGTATGTCTAATGGGATATCAAGTAGGAGTGGAATAGTTAAAATTCTCATGACCAGAAGGTGATGATTTCATATCCGAGGCTTGCCATAGCACCACTTTCCTAATCACAAAATTGTACACTGGGATTGGATTCTGTTTCATGGTAAAGGATCTGCCAAATTAATGAATAGTGGGAGTTGGTCATTTTTATCTTTCTCTGCAAATACTGTAGTATAGGATAATTTTGTTACGTTCTAGGGGTGTTATTGTCCAAGCAGAGGTGGCTACACAGAAACTTTTATGCTTTGCCACTTACAAGCTGGGTGGATATCTTTCTATTCTGTATCCTGGTTGCATTTCGTGGATAGTTTTGTGATAATGACATTCTATAGACCAGTGATCACCAACCCCGTTCCTGGAAATCTACCTTTCTGCATCTGTAACCAAAATCTTGCGTACCTATTTCAGCTGATCAAGACCATCGTAAGACAATGGTCACATGGGTACGGTTATGGAGCTAAAATTTTCAGGGAGGTGGATATCCAGGAACAGGGTTGTTGACCACTCCTGTAGACACTCGGGTTGGGACCATTTTTCGACTGTTTTATCTCCTCATACAGTAGCTATTATAAAGAAGCCTACTTATCAACTTTCATGTTCTCATTCTCTGTTTATTTCACCACATCAGTGATTAATTATAAAGCAATTAAAGTATTGGAATGTCATGAATGGTACCCCATTTATTCCATGTTGTTCTCCAAACCCTCATCCCTATTAACAAAGATCGCAGCTGTTTTGAAGTAATGAATTCCCAGATTCCCCCATAGCAAGATCTCACTGACATAACTGCATGACACTAAGACAAGAATAACTGTTGATTGACATGCACTCAGGGAAGGACATATTTTCCTTGTGTCTGGGTTACTTGGTTTTAATTATTTTTACGACTTAAGGAAGTTATGGCACAAGTAGCTTGTGTAGCTTTTTTGTAGCTCCTATGAGGGAGTAATGTGTATGAGGAACTAATTACTATATATTCTCTGGAGATTATGATGATGGGTCCCACTGATGGCTATATATCCCATTTCTATATATGTTATATAATATATGCCATTAATCTGTCTTGAGAATGCGGCTGGAGAAAGATATTTAAGAAAGACTCCATGGACAGTCAATATTGCTTTGCCTACAGTAAGGGATTGAAATATATAAAGAATTAATGGACTGCATTTGAAGATGCAGCAGGCACTTAATCAGGACTTAATTGAACTCTGTCAGTATAAGAGCATCCTCTTGTTGAATTAGATAGCAGCTGATTTGTTTAAGTGTGTCATTTGTGCAGATCTATACAGCATGTCCTAAATATACATGTGTAAGTAGAATAAGCACTGTTTTTGGTGTCCTTAATTGTCGTTACTTCACAAAAAATGATTAGTTAGATTTGGAATTAGGGCTGAGACTGGACAGTTAAACAGCCAAAAGAGATCAGGCAGTGTTTTCCCAATCTTCACTTGTCCAGTTTTGGTGAGTCTGGGCCGACTGTAGCTTCAGATTCCTCTTCTGGACTGGAGTGGTTTGTCACTTTTTTCCCTCCCATTCTGATGTTTGATGTGACCTGTATCTGCACAATTTTTTTGCATTGCACTGCTGCCACATGATTGGCTGATTGGATAATTGCATTGAAATGGCAGGTGAATGTAGAATGAGACAGAAAATGTGAAACTGTTTGAAAAGTGAAACTGATTCAGTCAATAGGAAGACGTTGAGACAAATATAAGGTATTTTTCTCAACTTACCTGAGATGAAAAACAAGAACAACATGCTGCCCAAGTTTCACTGTTTTATTTCTTGAATGTTCAAATGTCTTGGGTGCAAGAACTGTTAGGTAGTCATTACACTTTTAATTTACTTTTAAAATATCAAATATGGAATCCCGGAGGGGTTGGACAACAAAGTTTTCCTTTCAAAGACAAGTTCAAGCTACTAGTAGATAAATGTCAACAGCTATTATAAAGGAGCATTTATTTACTATTATTATTTAGCATTTATGGAAGGAGTCTCGAGTGTCAGCACTTTATAACTGTCAGTAAGTCAATACTTTCAACCACCGGAAGTGGAACAGACAGAGAAGTTTGCACTTAATGATTTCTTGGTTTAAGGACAAGCTGCATTTTTTTGGATTTTCCCCAATTTTCTCCCTAATTTGGTCATAGTCAATTCCCACCCATCAGTTATGTCTCTCTTTTGTTGCACGGCACCACCAACACCAGCGGGTGGCGTAACACACTAGGACAGCACTATCCATCCCCTTCAGAGCGCATGTGCTCACAGACTCCCATGATTGGCTAGTGCCGCTGTGACTGACTGGGAGAAGAGTGTAGCCACCCCGCCCTCCTTGAGTCCACAGGCCAATTTTGCTCACTGAGCTCTTGACCACAGGCAGCTATGGCATCACCAAGATTCGAACTCACGATTGAGTGTATGTTTATATTTGCATAACTCTAACATAAGTAATAACAGTAACAAACATGTCTCCAAACATTAAAGGTAACTATAAAGATGAAAATGCATCATGTGATGACCTTTAATAAATAAATTATTGTAACCTGCAAATTGCTGTTTAAAGGGCCACTATGAAGGCTTTAGGGAGATCTTTTAGCAAAAATGGAATATAATATTTCTAAGTATGTTTTCGTTAGAGTATGTAGAGAATGTAGAGAATGTAAGTACTTGAAAGTATGCTACAGGCACCTGTACATTCTAATACATGATTGGATGGGGAGAGGTAAGGAAGGGGCATTCAGTTAGTTGCAATTAACTGAAACCTACATAGTGGACCTTTAAGTGAAAGAAAACAATTTAACAAATATATTTCCTGTAACCGCATGCTCAGTTTCGCTGTTCTCATTGCATACAAAAGAACAGTACAGATTAATTCTTTTCTTCACATAGCCTAGCTTGTTAGAAAGCTGGGATAAGAGTGCAGGGTCAGGGTAAGGGTTAAAGATTAAGATAAACAGATCACCAGTGGCATCTTGTCAGTGCAAGGATTTGAACTCATGACCTCCTGACCTATAGCCCAAGGCCTTAACCACTGAGTGACTCGAAGATAAATTAAGAGTACAATTCAGACCTTCAGTGTCCTATAGAGACATAATGGCACTTGTCTGAGGCTCCTGGATGAGTTATTCATGATGTGTAGTACACTTCATGCTGATTCTATGATGAGTCTTGAGTTCGCGTCTACCATCATTCTAAAGGAAAGCACAAACGAGCTTATTTTGTCCCAGGGGCTATCTTGGATGTCCTCGTGTTCAGTCTTGCATACCGTGGCTCTCTTTGAAATGGGGCCTGAGATACTGTTCCTAGAACTTCTCCGTGAGTGCACTGTTGTGGCTCGACTGTGGAATACTCAAGAAGGGCTACATATTGATCCTACTCATGCATGATGATGAATGTTTGTGGAGATTGTTCACTATTCTCCTCTGGAGATGGATTCATACACTGCATCCCCTCACAGGTCCTGTACTTGTACTGTTCAATGCATCACCACACTGATAGAAGAACAGCACACATGTGTCTTATAGTCCGGGGTGCAAATTTTTGAGAAACCAGTTTTCCTGTACACAAGAGCCCATTTTATAAGATAAACATATTTTCAACCATTTATATAATATTTTAAGTCTAGACCTGTATACTGGGATAAAACATATTTTTGTGAGTCAGGTTTGATTTATTCATAGGGATATTTTGGGAATAGTTTGGCCTAAAGTAAGCATACACCATTTTATCCTTACCCCAAAAACATAGTCAAAACATGGTCCAAAGTTTACTTCTTTACTACCAAAATAGCAGTGTACAAACTGCATGCATAATGCATCAGACCTCAAAAAAGGCATAATAAATGTCTCTTGAAGTCAAGTGTAAGCCATTAATAATTAGCAGATTCTTTATTGTGTTTTTTTTTTCTCTTTTTTTTTTTCCAAATTAAAGAGTTTGGTGGTGCTTGATGGAGTGACATTATGTTTGCTATGCTTTTTTGTCTATTTATATAGATAACAGTGTGTCATACAGCATCAGAAGTCTATTTGAGTTTCTGAAGAATGCAACAGTTGATGATTTATACATAAACTCTACATGATGGTAAACAGGTAGCTACGTATTTGCTTTGGTGACATTACTATTGTGTATACTTATTTCAGCCTTTAATTGTGCATACTTGTAACTGTCTGGCAGTATGACATTAACATTAGCCTCAAACAAAATTTTGGCATGAAACAAAATCTCTATAAACTCTAGTCAATTTTGAGACTAACGCGGTAATTGACAATTGAATACACAGTCATCCACATATGGTCTCGCAGCTCATTTTAAGGGGTTTTAAACATACAGTAACGTTGTCAACTGTATTTGATAAAGCAGGTGTGTTTCCTGTTGTCCTCAAGGTGTACACGGTTTATGTAATGTTCAGAGATGCTGCCGATGCACGGAAGTGATTTTTTCTATCATTAAAGTTAACCTTTCTAAAGGAAATAGGGACTTGATATTCACAACAAAGGAATGCAGAAATGCTAGATGTTTTTTTGTAACCTAGCAACAAGTGCTTGAAAAAACGCATCTGGTGGACATAGGCCCTTACTCCTGTCCCAATGGGGTTCTGTTAGTGCTTGTTTCAGTTCCCATTTTTGACCACCAGGTGTAATAATAACACTATGGATGCTCAGTGGGGCAGTGTGCACTCTGCCCCACAACTGTGTAACATCTAGAGAGGTGAGCAAATCAGCAGAACATTGGTTTATATCTATCAAATAGCCAATTTTTAAATTATTGGTCAGTCAGTAATAAATGTATGGGGTTGTGAATGAGGACTATATGAAGATTAATGTTTGATGCACAGCTGATATAAATGGCGGGCTCTGCCCCACCAGTCCCTAAGGCCGAGCCACCACTGCCTCTCAACATGTTTTGTTCCATTCCATGGAGAAGGCTGTTTAAGGGAAACCTTGTATAGGAAAGACTGTTCTTGTCATTGTCTCTGGATGTACTTAATTACAGTGGCCATTTTGCACTAATATGTGCTTTTCTCCACTTGTCTGCATATTGTCAGCTCAACACACTCCTCCACAATCCTTTATGCCTAGACCTGGCCTGTCTCTCTCTCTCTCTCTCTCTCTCTCTCTCTCTCTCTCTCTGTCTCTGTTTTCCTGACAGTGTCCCGTACATGAGTTCACCTGCTGTCTCAACAAAGCCCCTCATGCTGAGTATCTGACATGAGTACTGAGTAGCAGTCAGGCTCTGTGGCCAGATCTAATGATTAACGTAACATTTATGGCATGATAAGTGTTGCACTGATAACTGAGCACCAAAATCTTTTGTAAAGAATTGTTGATCTTGTCATCTTTATATAAGTTTAGATGTTCTAGTTAATGCTTGCAGTTTGCACAGCTTTGGTTTTGTTATCCTGGCTAACATTAATCAATTTGTCCTGATCCTTGGGAAGTGACACTTTTATTGAATCTTTTTTTATTATTTTGTGTACATTTATATAACTTAGAAGTCCAATTTTGAGTTATAAACGTATTGTATATAGAAATGTCTGGTTTCTGTTCATTTAACATTATTAAATGAAAAATTGCTTTAAAAGCATTGTCTTCTAATGTTAATGTTTAGCGGTACGACTTATATTGTTCAATATAAGGCCTTGATTTGATACATTTTTATATCAAACAATACACTCTATAGACTGTAGGATATTCAGTATAAAATTTTACATGAGGTTTAATCTTAAATCAAGCCCACGTTCCTCCCTCTGAAGAAGTTGCTTCCTCTTTACCTTCAATTAGGAGAGGCTATGGAGGTTTAAAAAGCACATTCTTCTCCTATGCATGTCAAGCCAGTCCAATAGTATGCTAGCATATTAGCTCAGGAAAAGCAGGAAGAGCTTCGAACAGCAGGAAGCAGGAACCGGGAAAAAAGCAACTGTCATGCTTTAGACAGCTTAGCCAGATAGCTAATGTTTAATCATTCATTCATTTTCTATCTTGCTCTTCCATTGAAGGTTGTGGGTGGGATGGAGCCAATCCCAGTTGACACTGGGTGAGAGGTGGGGCACACCCTGGGAAGGTCTATGATCTATCATGGCGCTAACTAAGAGATTCTGCCATCCATTCACACTCACAATCACACCTGTGGGCAATTTAGAGGAGCCAGTTGACGTAATCTGTATGTCTTTGGGCTGTGGGAGGTAACAAGAGCACCTGGAGGAAACCTACACAGGCACAGGAAGGTGACGCAAACTGCACAAATAAAGGCCCTAGCTAATCGGCAGGTTCGAACACAGGTTCAAACTTGCTTGCTGTTACAGTGCTAACCACTGAACCACCCTGCCACCTAATGCTTAATCAGCCATGTTTCATTTTGTTACATTCTAATGTGTGGCTTTTCTTTTGTTATATGCTGCTAAGAGTCTAAATGAATCATGCAAAGATCCTCTGACATTATTCAATTTCCACTTCTTTAATGGTTAACCCTTTAATCAATTGAAAATGTAAACCTAAGACACAGGTGATGCTTATATTTGTATTGTATTGAGACGCCACCATATTGTATTATACTGAATTAGGATTTTGTGTATTGTCATACCCCTAGTGAGAGCTTGTAAGAGCCAGGTGGCAAGATCTTTAATTTGAATGAAAAATCCTTCTCCCTATTTGGAAGTTGCTGACTCAGTCCTCAGTCTAACAGCCCCTTTAACGACCTAACTATCCCTGACCTTCTGTATTCCAAAAAGCACTCTTTTATCACACAGCATTAGCTAATGAGGAAGAAGAATGTGATATCACTGGGAGGCGTGTGTTTGATGGCACGCACAGAATGTTTTACTTGGATTAAAAGTGAATGGTTTTAATCCAGCATTTACAGGTTTTGTAGCAGTGGCAGTAAATTAGGTCCTTTGTCACCGGAGTAGTACTTCAGCTGGAAACGAGTTGCATGTTTGTTTGAAATGTGACCATTGATTTTCTAGTCAGCATTTCTTGTGTGTGATCTGGCTGAGTGCTGTTTTAGCAGATCCATTCCAGCGCACGCTTCAAAGACCTCAGCGGTCAACAGTGACCTCTCGGTTTACTCCCACTGATCTGGAATGGAGCCATCTTACATTATCCTAAAACCACACACAGATAATGGGCGCTGTTGTTAATTGCACGTTTTATTTCCAAATGGCATTCCATCCGACGCGGCGTGTTATTGCACCTTTAAAAGACGATAATGTTTCCGTTTAATCAAGCAGCAGAACATAATACCACACAATCTAATGCTACTCCAAATGTATGAATCATGGTGACTACTGCAATAGTCAGGAACATTTCTCACTTCCATAATGAATCTACACGATTCACAAGAACACATTTTCAAGTGGAAAGTAGCTGACTGGTGACCTGATGACTAACATGTCTAAGGGATTTCTTGAAAATAATGCCTATCTAAATAATAGCATGAAATTATGCAAACCAGAAAGATCCAGTAGAGCTAATGGTGCTGCAGCCCCTGGAAGTCCAGGCTCCCAATTTGTAATTTATTGGAGACAAGGGTGATGATCTTTACTCTACAGTGTGGGAATTATGTATCTACGCAGTGATAGCTTTTAACATGCTGGGGATGCATTGAGTGACATGCGCGAGAGGAAACCGGGGTGTTTGGATTGAGAAGTGGTGTTATGAAAAGACGCGATGAATTAGAGTGCCGATTTTGAAACTGAAGATGGCTGTCATTGAATAGCACCATGTGTTCTTTTTTATGGTGGAGCGAAATTGCAAAACGCATTAACAAACCCAAAGCACAAGAGCAAATTCAGAAACACAATTCACTTTATTGCAAAACCTCCGGTAGTTCTTCATTTTTTCTTGTCCCTCAGACTAATGTGTGCTCTAGCCAATCAGCAATGAGCATGCATTTTTAAATTTGCTGTTGTGTTAATAGTTCCACGTTCTGATTTGAATATGGGGCATGACACCACAATATGAGTTCAGATGGTCAAAAGATGAAAAAAAAAATGGTTGTTTTACTGTATCTATAATTAGCTATCTTTAAAATAAGGAGTCATTTGTTAAATTTGGTGCAGCCAATCCGGAGACAGACATCCCACCTCTCCCGGACGTTCTGGGAGTCTTTCGCAAATTGATAGCTGCTCCCTGATACCCGCAAATTATATACAACATCCCAGAAATTAGTTTTTTAGAGCGAGAGCATGTGGAGAGAGAGCAAAGATCCCTGAGCTTGTCTAGAATCTTTGGAGAAGTAGAGCGGGTGACTGACCAACGCAATGAGAGAGTAACAGAGAGACAGCATCCTGACTGGTCTCTCTTTTTCTGCTAAGTAGGCCTATCAGTTTACTCTGTGGGAGGGCTTTACAGTCGACCTGTCTCTCTGATATATCAGTTTAGTATATTGTTCAGTGTCACCAAGGCAGACTGCCTGAAAAAAAAAGATATAAAATGCATTTCACTTCAGATTATACGAAGGTTCAGCCCTGCCTCGGAGCAGTAAAAAGTAATGACAGTGTTGCGCGCTGCAACGTTTGCAACAGTGATTTCAGCATTGCTCATGGGGGGGTTAAATGATTGTAAAAGACACATTGAGGTGAGTTTAACAGCTGTCATTTGTTCATATCGTAGCTAATGTCATTTAAAGTAGCTGGCTAGCTGCCAAGGCGCTACGTCATGAGGCCAATCTCCCTGCAGACTCGTTTAAAGTTGTAATAGAATAAAAACCACTCTATGAGTTGAATAATACAAGTACAGACTATTGCACAGTATATTAAGGATATATCCTATTTATTTGTTTGTTTGTTTAAAAATAATGAATTGGACTCGGGTGAGGAGGGATTAGCATTGTAATGCCAGTGCTTAACAAAAAATCAAGTTGGAAGAAAATCAGCTGTAAACTTTGATGGGGAAATCAAAATTAATATATTGCACACATTTATTTGGCCTACGAAGTCATATTTATAGATTGTTTTACAGTATTATATTGTGGTGATGGATGCATTACATATTAAGGAATGGATTTATAGCAAACTCAAATGTCTATATCTTGGAACAAACTTTTTCAACACCAGACTCATTTTGTGGTGACACACCCCATATTATTTGCATTTATGGGACAAAGTACTGGAAAATATATTAGATACGAAGGAAATATATGATAAGAAGGAAATATATTTAAATGATGACTAAGTCATTAGTCAATCTGATGCTTTTATGTTAAAAAGTAACTTTTATTACTTATCTAAAGTTATTAGAAGATGATTTTTGTCATGTTAGCTACAGGAATCAATGCTAGCCTATCCTGTTATCAGCACAGAAAACAGGCCAACCTAGCTAAATATAGCCAATTAACATTAGCAAACAAGTGAAACTGCCCTCAACATGCTTTTTCAAATTAGATAGAGTTTATTCTTTGTCTGGATCCTGATTTTATACGAGTGTTGCCTACTCCAGCATTTTGAAGCATTTTACTGAACTTTACTAACATTTAACAAAATTGGAATGACTGGATGCTAATCTCAGGTTATTCGATTAATAATTGTTATTGGCTAGATGAGAGATTTTTAATAGGAAACATAATTAAGAAAAATACAATTATTCAATTTCAATAATACACAAATAACATATAAATATGGCATAATAACACTTAAATGCAGTAGCATGATACGTTTAAGAAGTTATTTCCCAGCCTGCTTACAAGCCACCGTAGTTTTGTAATGGTGCACTGCTGTTGATCATTAATCAAGGTGTCAAATCAAAAGTCAAATGATAGCTTTACTGGACAATGATAACTCCAAAATCCATTTCTCTCACTGGTCTCACACTGGTCCATTGATTTAGCCAAGGTTCAGAAAGGAGCCATTTTAGAGCATCTATTGGAAACGACCTTGTTGAATTACAATAGCAGCAAAGTGCTTGTCTGTCAGTTGTGTAATAAATCTGAAGATGAGTTTGTGTGACTAGGTCTATGGGGAGTGGAACAGCTATATTGGGGTTATAAGGGATTAGAGGCTACACTCAGGCAAGCCTGTATAATGCCCTGTAATTGACAAGCTGTAAATTTTCAGCAGTAACTATCACGCTGGTGGAGTGTTCACATGCTAGTGCATACAGTACCCACTTGCGGGATATACTAATTCCCACTCAAGAAATCATTTCTTTTCAAATCAATGAAATCAATCAAGCTACTCATATGTATACGTTTGTGTGTACTGGCATGGACTTGAGTGGAGAGGTTGTCAGCTTGAGGCTAAAGTGGAAGTCAGATTAAAATGTAGTTATGCAAATTGGCTTTCACATTTTCTAATTAACATTATAAATATTCTAGTTTAATAAATAGTCATCTAGTTGCAGAGCTATGTCAAAACTCATTGAGTACTGTACTGGATGTGTTTTATGCTATATACTTTTAAAAAAAAAGATTACAGTATTGTAATGAATTTGTACTCTAGTTTATTGTTGGTACATTTTTTTCTGACTCTATAAAACAATAGAGGAATGCATCACATTGACCACATAGAGGCAGTATATGAACAGGATTTTGACCAGCCCCAAAACATTCCAAAAAAGAAAGTGCGTGTGAGCCCTGCTGGATTCGAGTGACAGTGTTACTTTCATCAAATGGATTTATTTTCAGTTTAATCCATTCAAACCACATGTAATAAAGCACATTGCTGGAGTTTAAACTTTTTTACTCCCAGATGGAACATGTTTAGAAATGTTGCTACAGAGAAAATTCCAACGTAGCACGCACATTTTATTATATGACGACATCTCTGTGATCAAACTGAATGACCCACGGGGCCAGTTTAACTACCTTCATGAGTGATAGCAAGAAATAAACAGTAAGGGGCAGTTGTTGGAATTCCCGCTAAATCTGAAGCAGTGTTGAAGTTTTCTTGTTTTAAGAGTTAAAATCTGTTGCGTATTGTTCTTAAGCCCTGTTACCACGAATGCCTTATGTAACACTGGAATAACAAATATCTTAGCAGGTATTAGTTATGACAGAGCCTGGCAATTGAAGTAAACTGACACGCCATGCAAATGTTTTGCCGAGAGGCTGAGGAGGTGGTTTCAGGAGCAGAATTTCATGTAAGTCTTTCCTGTTTACTCGTACTATCCATGTTTCCTGTTTCCTTCTAGCTGACTGAACAAGCTCCAAAGGAAACAAAGTGGATGGAGAATTCTAATTCACCCCTATAAAATTACTATGCTAATCACTCCAGAATAACCCACTAGGCTTTAATCCTGCTGCAAAAGTTGTTGTAGGAAGATTCTTAACTGCTTTCTGTGACCATTGTGTCTATTTGGTGTTGTGCCTTATTATTCTTACTGTTATTTTTTGCGTCGTTATAATATCTTGTTTCATCTGTCTTCCTGAGAGCTTCATATCTCCTATTGGAATTGATTGCATCTTGGAATAGTAATTATTGTGGTCTCAGTGTTCTTGGGTCATATCCAGATGTGTTGTCTTGGATCTGACTGCAGTCTTAGACGCTGCCTTAACTATCATCTCTACTAATCCTTTGCTGACTCCAACCTTATTTCTAGCCTCTTTGAAGTCATCCTCAGGGAAGAATGACCATAGTGAGGTCACATGCTTGTGCAGGGTGCACAAGATCCTTGACTTGACCCTGTCCACCCAGGGTTGTTGTACTTTACGTGGATGTTCATTTTGGCTGAGTCAACTATAAGTTCGTTCTCTGAGTTACAGCTCTCTCAGTCCAATCCATTCATCCATTACGTCCATTACTATGGGCGCTCAGCCTTCTCATTGGATGTATTTTTACAGCCTAGAAAAAAAAGAAGAAAGGAATTAAATTGTACTATAGAAGTATAGGTGAAATAAGGAGACGACGGAGATGAGTGGGAGTGGAATGGTGGGTGAGTGCATTGCTTTTTGCCTGGAAGCTCCTTATCAACTATTCATCAAGAAGGCACTGCACTTACCCACTGCAGTACAGTATGTGCACTGAAGCTGCCTTTTAGAAAGTAGCCAGATTTGCATGGATTGTGAGGCAAAAGAGATGTGGGGTCTTCTGCAATTGGTTCCACAGACCCTCACCAACACCACCACCAAGGCCACCAAAGAATGGCTACATCATTACTGTCGCCAAAGAACACCAATCCATCATCACCACCACTACCATCAATGCAAACCACTAATACACAACACCATTACCACCACTAAACACTAAAAATTTACCATCAAAATCATGCCACAGCAAACCACTCATACTGCGTACAAACACCATCACAATTCCAGACCCCATCAACACCATAACCGTAATTAGAACAACCTCCACATACCCTGAACACAACCTCCCTGGACCCCTCACTTAACAGCATCACCACTAGTGCAGATTGCTAACATAATAACTAGGACCACAGGCCACAAATATACAACCTTGCTATTTCAAACCCCATCAGCACCACCACAGACCACCACTGCCATGACCAACATAATTAACTCCTCTTTATATATCTTTACCTCTCCCACCCACTACTATCCCCTACACCATCAGCACCACCTCAGGTCAGCAATGCGTCACCACAGCATTACCTCCACCACTCTCAAACAACACTATCTCCAACACCATCATCAACACCATGACCAAAACTGTAGACCATTAACCCCATCACCAGCAACACCAATACCACCACCATAGACCAAGAGACATCTACACAACATTCAAACTACAAACTCTAACACTATTATCACCACCACATTTCACTGACACATCACCACCACAGACCACCATGATCAGTACCAACACCACACAACACTAACACTTATGTTAACACCATCATCACCAACACCATGACTGATCAAAAAATTCATAACAAGCACCACAGACCCTTAACCCCACAATGACCATCATAGACTATTGCTGCCAACCCCACTCCTACCATTACAGACCACAAGTGCCATAATCAACACCATAACCACTAATGTCAACACTGACACAATCACCCCATCATAAAAACATCACAGACTTCCAATCATAATCACCCACACTATCCACGATAATTGTATTACCACCACAGCCACCACTATAGATTAACACTATCACCAGCATTATCACTTCATCTCAGACAATTCAACACCAACTTTATCACCCCTGGACTAGTGGCATCATTACCACCAAAAACCAGTAACACCATCAGAAACACCATGATCACCACAACGGACCCCAAAAACTATCACCATCACCACTCCTCACAGTGTTCTACATTTTTTCTTAATCTCTCTCTCACCCTGCTATCTCTCTGCCTATGGCTCTGTTGCCCTGCTTTCTGTCCTGTCTCTCTCTTTCACTCTCTCTCCCTCTCTGCATGTCAGTAAGGAGCATAGCACACGTCTAACCTGTAATTTACTGGCACATGAATTGAAACCTGACTCTCCAATCTATGCACTTTTTTCATAAATAGAAAAAACACTCTGCCTTTTATTCAATCCAGAGACTTTGTTGTTTTTGGAGAAAAATTAAAGAGTTATTTTTTTTATAATTACACCAAAACGGTGGCTATCCTCTCTGCAAAAATTTTACATTTTGTTTTATATTTAGGGTATTTCACAGCAATAATGACATACCACTGATAAAAGTGATGCTAATCATCAGTTACTAGTTGTACATTTACATAGCAATCATACGTATATCCGCTCAATGTGTACAATTTTACATCTCAATAATGTAACATGCAATTTGCTTGGTCATTGAGACGATGTGGCAGCATTGTACTTTTGAAGCATGTCTTATCAGATAAATCTCAGGTCACCTTGATGTTTAAAAAATGTTATTAGAGTTATTACACCTGGGAAGCTCTTAAAATGCCATTGGCGTTTCAGAGCATTTTTGTACCTGTTTCTTAGTTTTATAGACAATATATAAGGAAAATCATAGTTTTAGAGATATTCTCATATTACTTTTATAGTTTGGGAATTCTGTGAGGATTCATATTTGTGCAAATCTTTGTGAACTTCCAATTAAAGACTGTCCAGAATCATATATGTCACGTCCTCTGAGGTGGGTCTTGCTCGATAGTTGCAGCATGTTAGCAGCAATAGCTGCTTGTTAGCAACAAACATGGTTCATCAGTGTGTTTTTTGCCATATGTCCTGCACACTATTCCCTTTTCCTAACCATCCCTTGGTTGACAAAAAAAGGATCGGAGTTTATTTGTTTTGAAGATGGCGGCTATTTTGGCAGTGTTTTACCAACTTGGGACTCTTAAATATTTTACTTCCTCAGTCTGAACAAGAAATCAATTCTGTTTTTATGTACCATCAGGACTTCTCCGTCAGTAAGAGCAAGTGAAAGGCACTTATTAATTCTCCATATTTAGCTAGCTCGCTAATCTACTGTCAGATTTGCTAAGATTCAGCGGAGGTGGCGTTTTCGAATATTGTCTATTGGCTGTTGTGTAAGTCAGTCAAGCAGGTCAAATAAATAAATATACATCAACATACAAAATAAAATCACATCTTAGAAGCTATTTCATGTGTGCTTGAATTGAGTCTGAATACCGATATACATAATTTGGTAATAACTATGCGTTCGTAACACAACTCTACTTATGGTTCACAGTGCTGATGTTGGCTGGATGTTTGTGTGCTGTACAATATTGAAGTCAAGCTATGAATAGAATGGCCTACAAGGAGTAAAACACATAATAGAGAAAAGGCATAATAAAGAATAAAGAAATATATATATATATTCAATACGCAATATACAAGATTTCATGGATGCAAACCAAGGCAATTACAAAGCTTTACACGATTTGCACGCAACAAATATGCCCTGCAACGGAATCCACTTGTCTAGCCTAACCCGACACACATGCACACACTCAAACTAGACACATGCACGCTTGTGTGTCGCTGTAGCAACGACTTTTCACCTTATGCACAGCAGGTCCGTTACAATTCAGTCAGAGCAAACATATGCTACAGATTGAAAAATAATCTTATTTAAAAAGAATGGACCATTATGGTCTTGGCTTGGCTTCTTCTCAGGTTGTATGGGATAACATTAAGCTGCGCTTTAACTGATTCGCTTTCCTCGCACAGGTTTGATGGCGTGTCTGAAAAATTAACAACACAAAATTTCGCACCATGTCACATCAAGCAGTTTTGATTTCTCTAGCAAGTGATTCTAAAAAGGGGTGTGGCTTCTAGCACTGGTTGAAGGTGATTGGCTTTCACCAGGCGAAATTTTCACTGAAGAATTTAAATATTAAAACATTTTTTAACCCTTATTTCACACCATTTGCAGTTTCACCACTGCTAACTCCACCCATTTGAATCGACTTTTATTGCGTTTATGTTGCTTATAAATTTATCATGTTCTTTAACTGTTTTGTCATTTGAATCATGAGTACTGGACATGGAAAGGTTTTAAAAGACATTTTTAGTGACAAGTGACAAATTATTTTTTTTAAGATTTTTCCAGAGGACCCCCTAAAATGTTGCTGGTGAAGCTTTAAGGGGGTTAATCAAGGAGACCCCTTGTATTTCACACCTTGTGAACAAGGTGTCCCAAATGTCTGGATCCATATGCATATATAAAATTATCTTTATATAAAATGTATTCTTTTTCTTTTTATTTCGGATCCAAGATGGCTTTGAAACTAACAATAGAAGACCGAGTTCAGCTTATACACAAGTGCCGGGGAGTCAATTTGAGAATTTGTTACAATGTCCGTACCTAAATAAATAATTGCCTGTGGATCCATGGATATGAATATATAGAGCATATAATACTTTAAAACAATCAAAAAGTAAATTAGGCATTTTTCAATATTATATAAATCCAAAAGCAAGAGCTGAGTGGTTAGCAGGGTTCCAAAAAAAAAAAAAAAACTAAATTAAAAACACCATTAGCAAGGAAGCAAGGATGTGTGTGGCTGCCTGCAGGTTCAGAGCTATGAATTAGCTGAAAACTGTTTATTTTTTCCAGATGCAAAAGTGTCTCTAAATTTAAGGAAAAAAATTCATAGGTCCACCCTTGTCAGTGTCATGGACTCATGGTGTTCGTCAAATCTCACTGCTAACAAGTTATGCGGTTTTTCCCCATTCCTGTACCTGAATTGCTTCATGTCACGCAGTCATGCAGTTAGTCTCAGTGGCTGAGCTTTAAAAGGTAAATGGCAAATAGAATCACATCTGAGTTTGATTAAACTTTAATTATAGCCGCAAGGCGTAAACTCCAAAGTGAAACCACTCCCTTCATGTATAAAAACAATGGCTTAGCCAGTGCAAAGTGATGTTGCTGCTCCTAAGTAATTGTCGCAGGACGGTTAGGAGATGGTTAAGTTAGATAGTTAAACATGTCACGAGTACCTCACCACCTCAGGAGGAGGTAAAATGAAGTGTAAATATGGAATGTTTAAATGTTGCCACACACTGGCTGTGATGAGTTACTCTCAAAATTCTTCTTTAATATTGTGGAAACATGAGCAGATAATTATACCTTGAGAGTTGCAAATACTTGGGTCACATCCCAAACTAAATACAACCACTTAATAGTTTAACAGTACATCATTGTCATCATTATTACTTAGGCATAGCTCTTAGTGGGCATTATGCAGTTCAGGACTCAGACTTGTATTCTCTAAAGGTGCATTGACTAACTGCACTCGCAGCCATCAGGTTAGTCCGGGCAGAACAACACAGTGTCGCTTATGTTGTGAAGTGTTTTTCCGAAAGTAGCCTGCAATAGCATTTTTCTTAATCCTACATATACTTATTCCATGTAGAATTTTCAAAATGATTTATTTCACATTACTTTTTTTAATGTAGCCCTAAATGTTTTACATATTTGCAAAAAAATTGCTTAAAAAGGCCAAATAGCTACGTGTTTCTGTAGTCAACAATGTAGTCGAGTAGAAAAAAATGCATGCTATTACATACAATTGACTGCAAAAATGTGTATATCTTTAATATAAAATGAAGAAGGCAAAGAAATTTATAGCAACAAGATATACTGTATACACATGAAGGGAAATTATACTTTTTTTGACACTTTCTTTGTTCAATATACATTCATTTTGTTCATCACATTTCAGATTTGCACAATTAATGTCTTTTGCCTTGATGGTAAAACATTATGAGCGACAAAAGTATGTATTTATAAGCATATGCTTAAAAACACAAACATCTTTCCTACTTCAGTTGTAATATTTAGCGCTACATATTCTTTTAGACGTAATAAGTGATAAGAGAAAAACTTTTTTCAGTCTTTTGTTTGGTCTTGTTATATATAGCGATTAGATTTTTTCATATGTTTGTGGATAAATGGTAAAACAAACTTACATTTTCTTTTTTCCGCCCATTTACAAACCATGTGGTATGCAAACCGTAATTCGTTGCACAACCTTACACATACACAACCATAACTTATTGCAACAATGATGTTGTGTACGTTTGTGTATAGATGAGTATGTATCTGTGTTGTTAAATTAGGTTCTGTCATCACTACGCATCTGAAAAAGGATGTCTCGGGGCATGATTGTGCAAGCAAGGATGCAAGCAAATGGTGTTTTAGTTACCATTACATACGTGTGTTTTTTTGCTACATGCTTGGCACCTGCATATGCATGTGCATGTGCATGTGATCAATGTCCAGAGAGCACCAGTAGCTCCTATGACAGATGCCAGACAAACGAAAGGCCGGCGAACAAAAGACACCAGGGCAAGGCGCCTGTGTTTTGTGTGTGTGTGTGTGCATACATGTGTGTGTGAAGTGCCAGAGTGCTGAAAGAGGGGCTGCCGGCACTCCCGCTAAGAGTCTGCTGCTCTGTTTAACCGACGTGTCCGGCCATGTTCCCCACACGTACCATCCACATCCCCAACCAGTGTTTGCTTCCTCAGGTATGTCGTAGGTGTGGAATGATGTGTGTCTCAATACGAAGCAGCTTAAAGCGGAATGAATGGTTGTTCTTGTGCTCGCAAAGAGAAAAAATTTCCTTGGGTGGGATTGGAGTGTTCGTTCACAGGAACACAGGGAGCTCAATAAATACTGAAAGCTCATGTAATGGAAGCTTGACTAGCATGCTGTTTATGCAGCCTCATTCATGTCCCAACCCATAACAGCAAAACTGGATGTTTGTCATA
Organism: Notoglanidium macrostoma; assembly: GCA_030068235.1. NCBI lineage: Eukaryota > Metazoa > Chordata > Actinopteri > Siluriformes > Auchenoglanididae > Notoglanidium > Notoglanidium macrostoma. Next base: position 5,410,965 of record JAQQZR010000011.1, on the reverse strand, counting down.
TTGAAGACAGAAGAATAGACGAATAGATCATTGAGATTCAAAACAACGTTTTCCGTTTTGCACTCAAAGAATGAAATTGGGTGGCTTTTGAAGGAGACAATATCGCTAAGACTTTTAATGTTGCACCGCAACAAGTAGTCTTCACAATATGGGTTTGAGTGACGGAAAAGAAGCTTTACATTGTTGCCTGTTGCATGCCGTGACATTGGCAGGGAGATTTGCGATGAAAAGAATAACATTGTGTGCTGGGAATTTGTTTCTGGTTTCTTGTAAAGCTTTGCATTCTCACACAATAGTTTGAGTGTCTTTAACCCTAGAGGTAAATTACTGTTATTTTTCCATCCTTTTTTCACCAAAGAGTGACATTTTCTCTGAGTCACTGCAGAAAGCTTTTCTGAATGCTTGTGACGTTTTTTGTTTGTGTGGTGGCCCGGAAAAAGCCGTCGGATGTTGCTGCAGAAGAATTCTGGAAAACAGCCAAAAAAGACAAAACAAATCAGGTTATGACCAAAGTCTTGTCTGCCAGTACCTTACTTTGACTTCTCTACTCTAAGGGAACAAAGGTGAATTTGACCAGAACCACCCAAAACTTTAAATTTTCCCTAAGTTTTTTTTGTTGTTGTCCGTCTGCAAAGATCACATGGGTAAAGAGTCAGTTTATCAAATCCAGAGGTAATTTCAGTCAGTCTATCCAAAATCGTCTCAAACCTTTTCTGTAGTGCTTTTTTGAGCTTTTTGTTTTGTTACACGTCATAGCGATATTGACATTAGCCTATTAATTCAGGTTGGTATCAGATACTGGTAATCAAAATCTCAAAACCTTAACCACTAAACTACCACTTCCTTCAACTAGCTTGCACTGTTTCAACCACCTGTAACATGCACTGAAAGATGAATTTCAGTGCTATATTAAACTGTAAAGTTTGTACTAGTATATAAACCTACACTATAGGGTTTGTCTTTGCGTAAAAGAGTCTCTAAAATAAAGGACGTAAAAACAGCTGACTAGTTTTCAGATGTAGACACAAGGACAAATGCAAATGCAGCAGTAAATATAGTCGTTCATGCCTATAATTTTATATATCCCACTATGCATTGCGTTTTTTGGTATTTGTCTTGTAAACCAATGCTTTGCTTTAATAACCCGATCATTTACAGTGCAAAACATCCATCCATCCATGATTTATACTGTTCATCCTTCAGGGTCGAGGGGAAGCTGGAGTCAATCCAATATTTTACAATTTTGTTGTAAAATATCTACTGTAAATTTACAGTGATGACGCTCCTCTCCGTCGCATTAACGTCAAAGCATAGGAGAGTGATATATGACTCTTTTTGTATAGATGACAAAGCAAAGTTTTAAAATGTTTCAGTGGTTGAATCAAGCGACAATAATAACTATTAAAATGGATAAAAAATTCCATGCCTTCTGACTGTTTACTGTTTATGATCAGTTGGATTATTAATAGATTATTATACTCTAACACACCCAGATCAGTTAAATCAGGTGTGTTAAAGCAGAAACACCACAAAATATACAGGAAAAGTTCCTCTAGGACCCACTTAGTGTTTATGTATGGCTGTTAATCATTCTACGTAATCATCTTAATTATTTGCATAATTACATCATGATCGTACCTCCCAAATATCATCATTATTTTGAAGATAATTGTTTGGATAACCTCTTTCAACCCTGCAATGTAAATGGCAACATGAATGCGATCCTTTTATTTTCCAGGCACAGCTTGTCCCCACAATGCTCATACTCCCTAGTGGCCTTTATCATGTGTTGTTTTGGAAGTATTCCTCAATTTCTTGCTCTCTCCTTCTCTCCCATTTCCTGTTGACCTCTTCGTTCACATCTGCAAATTTTTTTTTCCCTGTTCCTTTCTTTCAATTCTCTCAATCTCCGTCCAGCGTTGCTCACAGTAGAAAGTGTCACCTGTGCGTCGGGGTGAGGAGCCGGAGCGGAGCGTTGCTGGAGCTGTTCCCAGAACAGTGCTGACAGGGGAATAAAAGACAGACGGAAAAGTTGCCAAGCCACACGCTGAGGCTAATTCCCTTCACTTCTTGTTTTGAAATGCGCTTTGGCCATGTCGGTGTTGTAAAGATTGCTTTTTTTTTCACATTGACACACCTGTGACAAAAATATACAGTTAGTGGATCAAAGTCTAGGATAATATTGCGTTCTGAGGGCTTGTGAATGTGTCTGAAGCTGTAATGTACTCCAGTACTCGTATAAGGATGTGGGTATTTAAGTGGGTAATTTGAAGCTGGCTGGACTGGCTGCAGGAGCGTGCCTATCTGCTAGTGCAAACAGACCGTTTCCGCTCTGTTCCCTCTCTCATATTGTTGTTGATAGATACACACCAGTGATTAGCTGATGTACACTCACTGGCTGCTTTGTTAGCATCACCATATTAATACTTGGCGAGAACCCCATTTGCTCTCAGAACAGCCTCAACACTTTGTGGATTCCAAAAGGTCTTGGAAATATCCTTTTCAGATTCTGGTCCATGCCTACACGATTGCGTCACATGATTACTGAGAATCGCCCATTCTACTGTACACTGTGCCAAAGGTGCTCTATTGGATTCAGACCTGGTGACTGGAGAGGCCATTGAAGTATAATGATGTTGTGCTTTGTGACATGGCGCATTATCATGCCGGAAGTAGCCATTATAAGATGTGTAAATTGTGGCCATAACAGGATGCACATGGTTAGCAACAAAGCCCAGCTTGAAAACATGCTTGATTTGGTATTAAGGGGCCCATTGTGTGCCAAGAATGCATTTCCCATGCCATTACACCGCCACCACCAGCCTGAACAATTGGCAGGTTGGGTTCACGGATCACAGACGGTGAAATCATGATTCTTCAGACAAGACAACATTTTTCCAATCTTCAACTATCCGTTGTTGCGCAGTAGAATCCATTGTTAAAGTTACTCTGTGAGGCAGAACTGGCCTGTTAAAACAGGTGAAGCTAAATATGTGATGGCACTCTGCAACGTGGCAGTCTTTTGTGACACAAACTTTTTTTGTTGCTATGTTTTGAGGCAAAGATTTGCATTTGCACTCATGGCTGTGAAACTGCAACAAAAGTCGAAAAAAGAGACAAAAAAAACCCCCCGAGTCTTATATGAAAAGCTTGAGACTTGATATGAACCAGCCTGTCAGCACCAACAAGCATTCCATGGTCAAAGTCACTGAGATCATATTTTTCCCCATTCTGATGTTTGATGTAAGCATCATGTTTGATGTAACAACCTCTTGGCTCATATCTGCGTGATTGTATCCATTGCACTGCTACCACATGATTGGCCGACTGCTTAATTGCATGGATGAGCAAGTGTGTAGGTGTCCTTAATAAAGTAAATACTGTATGTGCCAGCTAACTGGGCTAGCACCAAGAGGTAGAAAGACGACTAGTGTTAAATATGTCTTTTCGACAGTAAGATAAAATGCGCCAGGATTCCAAGGTTTTGGAAAATTCCATCATATTTCATTTTGTTTGACATTAAATAAATGTCAGATATGTTACTTGATGTTAAATGAGTCTTCCCATGAGAAACATGCCAGAGGACATTTTTTTGCAGTCATTCATGAAGACATTTTAAACCACAGTTGAGGGAACAATACACATCAAGAAATGTTTTTTTTTCTCTAAATGCCAAAGCTCCAGTAGACCAACAGATGCTTTCATACACTCTCAGAAAATGGGGTTCCTTAATTGCAAAGTTCCTTAGCATCCTAAAGGGGTCTGCTGATAACACTTTCTGAAAAGGTAGCCCTCTGCATAGAAACCTTAAGCTTCTTCCATTCTCATATCATGTAACTTTAGAATTTAAAAAATATTCAGTTCTGTTAATTTTTTTTACCAGTCTTTATTATAACAATTATAATGGTGAACTTAAAAAAGGTTCATAAGGGGTTCATTAGATGGTTAATAGTTATAGTGGTGTCTGTGAAGTATAACCATGCCTGTTTTTTTTTTCCTGTTAAATTTTGTTACAGCAGTGGAAATCACAACACTTATCAAAGTTATATTTGCTATTGAGCTCTTATAGTTATTAGCCTATAAATAATGTCAGCCTGGACCTATTGTGTTCTGCCAATTGATAGTCTAAAAATAAAAAAATTTTATAGCTCCAATAAATAGCTAGAAATTTATTGTACATATTTAAGTAATGGGCCCACTATTTTAATGGTTAGATTCCGTTCATAAAAAAAAAAATAAAAAAAAAATCTGTGCTGAGGGGGTCCATGGAATTCATTTTAAAGTTAAAAGCTGCAAAAATGCTTGAGGAACCTGCCCAAGACATTTAGGGTGCTAGATAGAGCATAGAAGTGAACTGTTAATTAAAGCCTTTGAGCAAACTTGTGCGTCCAAAGCTTTTTCTGTGGCCTTGAATAGTTTGTAATGGGTTAGGCGATGGATCGGTATCAAAAATGCTTTTCAAGGTTTAAACCATTTATAGGGGTCGTGTTACAGTATACAATGTAGCTTCAGAGTCATGTTCTTGGCCGAAAGGAGTGCAACCTGTTTGCTTCAAGGTTTCGTATTCTTGAGATTGATTTGCTCATGACAGTTGTAAAGGGTGGTTACTTGAGTTACCGTAGACTTCCTATCAGATCAATCCAGTCTGGCCATTCTTCCCTGACCTCTCTCATTAACAAATTGTTTCCACCTGCAGAAATGCCTTGTACCGGATCTTTTGCCAATTTTCGCACAATTCCATGTAAGCTCTAGAGGCTTTCGTGTGTGAAAATCCCAGTTCCTGAAATACTCAAACCAGCCCATTTGGCCAAGAAAACATTCTGATGTATGCTGTGAACATTATCTATCCATTCATCCATTATCTATAGCGCTTTATCCGTCTGGGTCGCGGGGAAGCTGGAGTCAATCCCAGCATCTTCGGGCGAGAGGCGGGGTACACCCTGGGCAG